>CAHIKZ030004513.1:2152500-2250000 GCA_903632075.3 Acanthosepion pharaonis | reverse complement strand
TAAAATAAGGCTGAATTCCTACGATTTGCTGTCAACATCGTTTGGATACACTGAGAGATTTATCTCTTCATGGAATAACATTCCCACTCCAACCTTGATATCTCTGATCTACGATAGATACAAAGAGAGAGGCATCAGATTTGGAGCAGAGACTGCATCTGCCTCCACCCGCAGTACCTAGATATAATAATGGCTGACCGCTAGTATCCGAGTAAGTCTCTCTGCTAGGGCAAATAGCCAAGCCCCTTTGGAAACGCTTGTTCAGGCACATTTTTGTTTTTTCAACACTCAGCGATCCCACCTGTGGTTTATACTGCAACTGAATGGATTATTATCTGTCATGATCAACAGTCTGAAACAGGCTAGTGATATTTATTTAGAAACTCCCCACGAGGGTTACATATGGCACAAGGCCGGGTTTAACGTGGGATTTCCGAGCCCGTAGGCTCGGCCAAAAATAGTCCCTCTTTGAACCCGCATAAACGGGTTCAGGGGCAGTCAACCTCCCCGAACGAGACTTTGCCCTTCGGCGGAGCCATGTCCGGGTTCCTCTCCGCCCGAAAGCAGAGAGTTAGATTGTTACTTAGCCCGGAGCCACTGAAACAGACTAGTACGCTCAAACCATCACGATGACTTGTGACTTCGTGCTAACACATCCATCGATAGCTCGGTCATGCAACCTAAAATACATACAATTTCACTCCCAAGGCTTGGGTCAAATCGTGGTATGATTTTCAGACAATTTACAAAGGACGATATAAGCAACCTAACAAATCGGCTATGGTGAGAATCGAACCCGTGTCTCTTAGTCAGAAATCAAGCGTCCTAGTCACTCGGCCACCTGCACATATTGAATCAAGATAAAGAATAAGTAAAGAGCCAGCATTGTAACATTAAAAGCTAGTAACTATCCAGAATCACAGGAAGATAGACGCTTTGTACTCCGAAGGTTGGAGCTACATAATCTTCCTCCGTTTAAACATTTTTATTTTCAGTAAGATTCATCCTGTACAAAGGCACGGAGACACTCGAGCTAGAGGGCTACGATAAGGGGTAGTTTATATGGATAGGAGGGGAAGATAACGGTTGACTCTATACTTTGACAGGTTAAGATTGTAGTGATCGGGGAAATATCCTCTAGGGAGTCGGTTCCATAGGGCAGTGGTTCGCGGGAAGAAGCTTTCTGAGTGGATCTACATCCATACTAAGAGAAACTGCGTAAATATCACTGATAAGAACACTGATAATAAACCCGAATGAGAAAAAAAAAACGGAATAAGATATGGAGAAAAGTAGGTAAGAATGGACAGAATTGATTTGTAAAGAAAAGAGGGGAAAACAGAAATAGACAGACGTATAGGAAGATAGATCGATCGAACGAAATTTAATGAACATACATGCATTGGAATAAGTTCTAACGAGTACACAAATATATGTTTCCATGCATCGTCCATATACAAAGTTGTAGCTGATTGATCAAAGTGGGCTTAATATGCTGAAAGCGCTCGCTCAAATCTACTTTTATGACAAAATATGTTTCGAAATTAAATTTTCTGAGATAAATAAATATTCTCGTCGACCTGATTGACGTAATGTGGATAAGTACATTGGTTTCGTCGTTCTGATCAGGCGTAAACAAGGGCATATGTGCAATCCTTCCCACACACTCTATACATTCCGGTAGAAGTAGATCTCCTCACTTATCTTTTTTCCTCTCTCCAACTCTCTCACTCCGTCGATTCGCTAGTTTTCAGTTAGTTTTTGTTATCTTTCTCTATAACATTTGTCCCCTTTTTCTGTTTTCTCTTTATGTCTGTCTGTCCGTCTCTCTCTCTCTCTCTCTCACTTTTTCTTTCTCAAGCTTTCTTTATTTCGTTGTATTAATCACTCTTTCGTTCATACTCTCTTTTTCTCCCTCACTCTCTGTATCGATACTGCACGTTTTTATTTAGTTATTACTGTTTTTCTCTTTCTCCGGTTTTTCACGTTTTTTTTTTTACTTTGCTCTGTATGTTTGTCTGTTTATCTCTCTCTCTTGTTCTCTCTCCCTATATATATATATATATATAGTTTATGAAAAACTAGGTAATCCGTATGGGTAAACCTAAAGAGGATACAATCCAAAGAGCTCAACGTAAATCCAGAGCAAATAATTTAAATAAAAACAGACCACTTTAAGGTCCCATGTCATAAATTATTTCACCACAGCCCTTTTAAAAGGACTGCGGATCATCAGACTTTACTTCCAAACAAAAAATGGAAAGAAAATTTACACATTTTTGACGGGCCGTATTAAACATATGTAAATTAACGAAGTGAAGAAGTGAGGGGATATATATATATATATATATATATATATATATTTTCTTCTCTCGGCATTTCTTTATTTCGATGTTTGAATCCCTCTTTTTTTTCTGTTTCTGTATAAATATATAATATACTTTTATTATTTCCTTCTTTCATACAAATCTCTTCACAACTGTCTACCCCATCGATCTCTTTCCCTCTCTTATCCGTTCATCCTCTCTTTCCCTCTCTTACCCGTTCATCCTCTCTTTCCCTCTCTTACCCGTTCATCCTCTCTTTCCCTCTCTTACCCGTTCATCCTCTCTTTCCCTCTCTTACCCGTTCATCCTCTCTTTCCCTCTCTTACCCATTCATCCTCTCTTTTTCGGTTAGCTTGTTTCTATTTAGATATACTTTTCTGTCCTCCTCTTTCTCTCTCTCTCTCTCTCTCTCTCTCTCATACTTCTTCCCTTAATATTTCTGTTTCTCCCTCCTTTTCCTTCTCTCTTTGTCTCTCAATACATCTCAATTTTTTTCTTCCATTTTTTCATACTTTTTCACGCTCTGGTTTAGTTAGTTTTACCAAATGTCCATTCCCTCTCGTTCTACTGCTCACACTTTCTCTCTTTCCCTCTGTTTATCATTTTCGTTCTGCCTTTCTTTTCTTTTTTCCGACTTATTCCATATTTTTTTTTGCGTGTGTGTGTGTGCGTGTGTGTGTGTGCGTGTGTGTCTATTTCATACGCGGTGACATTCCATTTTGGTTTTCTCCTTTCTATCAAACCAACTCTTCTCTTAAGTCTGGAGTGGCGAGCGGAGGGGAGAGAGAGAGAGAGAGAGAGAGAGAGATCTCTTTCTCTCTCTCTCCTCCACTAGCTCACCATCTCCCCCTCCTCTCTCTATCACGTACCTCTCCATCACCCTCTCCTCCTCTCTCTCTCCCCACTCTCTCTGTCTCCTCGACTCTCTTTATCACCTCCCCTCCCTCTCCTCCCCTCACCCCTCCACTCGTTCGCCTCTTCTCCTCCCCTTCCCATTTTCCCTCGCTTATGTCCCTCTCTCCTCATCCCCTCTCTCTTCCATGTATCTTCTTTTTCTTTCTGACTTTCGACTTTATTTATTTCTGTAAAAAAACCAAGAGATTCTAATTTCTGTCTCTCAGTCTTTGTTTCACAGAGATGTGACACCGAAATCCGAAAGAATATCAAAATACCCCTTCGAAAAACTAAGCAATTTTTTTTTTACTATTGTTCATCTAATACAAGGCCCAAGAGCTACTCAAGACTAAATGAGGTTGTAGCAAAAGCGTAAAGGAAGAAGGCAAAGAGGTACCAGTTATGAGGATGTGTAGGATAGATAAAGGTTGACACTCTGAAATTAACTCCCGAGAGGATAGTTAACTTCTTCAAATACCTATCCTCTTAGGAGTCAATTTCATAATGCAACAGTTCTGGGGAAGAAGCTGTCTCAGAGAAACTTCCTCTTCACCAATACTGCTATGTAATATGAATCGTTCTATATGGCAGTGAATGTTGAACAATCACCTCGCAGATGGAGGGTAGACTTCAGTCAACAGACACGTTGTTCTACAGAAGGTTACTGAGAATACAGTAGACTGAGCGCGTAAGTAACGAAGAAGTCTTAAGAAAAAAATGCAAACCAAAAGGACTTATAGTAAAAAAAAATATGAAGAAACAGATGAAATTTCTGGGACATAATGAGGATGGGAGGCCTGGAGAATTTGAAACTCACAAGACATATCGAAGGCAAAGGAGACAGAATGTAGAGTGTCACATTCCTCACGAACTTGTGCAAATGAATGACAAAACGGGCTGGTTTAGAGTTATGATAAAAAGACAAACGTTAAGAGCTAGAAATGATAGGAAGTTGTGGAGAGCCATGATCGCTCACTCACTGAAGGTATACCGCACAAAGAAGAAGAATGAAACATTCTCAGCACAAAAACCCTCCCAGATTTTATTTTTTTTATTTTGGGTCATTTGGTCATCTTATCAGCACCCTCTATCACATAGGTAAATATTAACAGACGTAATAGAAAAAAAAAATAAACACAATGAAATAGAGATAAACAGATGGATGAACTGGAACTTGTTTCATAACAATTCTTACGGACCCACAATAAACAGATTGGGGAAGAGAAATTTCCAAAAACTGATATTCACAAAAAATAAAACAAATACGTGCGCAGAAAACAGCTTTCTTTCAGAAATTGATTTTTTAGGCAACATTTTCATATCTTTTATTAAATTTTCCCTATTGATTCTCTTTCTCAGTCTTCCTTTTCTTTTCTGCAGTTCTTTTGACTAAAATCTTCATCTCCTCTCCCTCCGATTCGTTGTACAGCTTACACTTTCTCATCTCTTTCTGTTAAAACATACAAATTAACATATATTCGAGAAAAAGATTTAAATCTTTTTTTTTCTTACTTTAAAATTGTAAAAGTAAAAAGTGGAAGGCATGCATTGACTATCAAATAGACAACATTACCATATGTTTTAACAGAGTAGAATCGATCGCAAAATAAGATTGTTATGTAGATGAATAGAGAATCGAATTGTTGGTTGCTTTTTTTAACTTGAATTAAAACCTGAGTGAAATTGAACACGAAATATGACTGTCTCTGTAAAGACAAGAATCGAATTCACAACACTATCACCTATCTTAAATAGAAAAACAAAACAATACAGTATGCTTTATGAGACTGAAATAGAAAACAGAAAACTAGCATATGTTTTATGAGACAAAAATAGAAAACAAAAATACCATATGTTTTATCAGACTAAAATAGAAAACACAAACAATATCGAATATCTCGTGAGATTGAAATAGAAAACATAAAACAATACAATATGTCTTATGAGACTGAAATAGAAAATACAAACAGTAAGATATGTTTTATAAGACTAAAATAGAAAGCATAAAGCAAAACCATACGTCTTATGAGACTGAAATAGAAAACACAAAAATGTTTATGAGACTGAAATAGAAAACATAAAACAATACCATGTATCTTATGACATAGAAAACAGAGAACAATATCATATGTTTTATGAGGCTGAAATATGAAACACAAAACAATAACATGTTTATGAGTTGTAAATAGAAAACACAAAACAATACCATATGTTTTATGGAATTGACATTGAATACAAAATAATGCCATATGTTTTGCAAGAATAGAATTGAACAGAAAACAATATAGAAATTAACAGCAGAATCGAACAATAACGTCAATAATGTTTTTCAAGAATAAAATCAAACACTAATAAATACCGTGAGTTTTATTTGACTGGAATTCAATCTTCATGCCTTTCGAATCTAACCATAGAAATGCTTATTATTCAAGGCCATGCCATTGTGCAAGTCAAAGCTAGTGCTGTTGTTTTTTTTTTACTTTTACTGTTCAAAAGAAAGGGGAGGACTGTGAACCAGACGAATAGTAAATTTATTTAGATGCACCTACATATATAATATATAAATGTAATATCTAAGGATATTTTTACTGTTACTTGACACAATACAAGTTCCGAGAGTGACTCAAGATAGAGGTTTTACTGATTTAGATTGTAAGTGTTGGGGAAGTAAGAGACTATTATGGTGACGTGTAGGATAGATTTCCGCTGACTCTGGACTTAAAGAGATCCGGATTGTAGTTTTCAAGGAAGCATCCACTCGGGAGTCGGTTCCACAAAGTAAGAGTTCTGGGAAAGAATCTGTCTTAGTGGAATTTGCTTCTTATAAAAAAAAACCGTGAACATGGCATGTCGGGTCCTAGGCGTGTAGGTCTGAACTCGTGGAACTAAGTAATGTAACTCGTCAGAAAACCTGCCATTGTAATAGCGACATATTATTGAAATGCTGGCAAATTTCGTCTTTGGGGTAAGGGTTGCAGTGTAGAGAATAATTCATCACACACAATGCCGCGTAAACGCTTTTGAGGTCTGGTAGCAGTACCCTATCTCTTCCATGTATCTTCTTTTTCTTTCTGTCTTACCTCTGTCTTTCGACTTCATTTATTTCTGTACCCCGCACCCCACCCACAAAAAAAAAAGAAAACAAAAAAAAAACCCAAAGATTCTGATGTCTTGGTGTGATATCAAATCTGGTCGTTCCACTTGGAGCGAAAAGTTTTAGTTTTGATTTGTGTTTGCCGTCGATCGCGGCTTAAGATATTTAAAGTAAAAAAGCAGAGATTAAAAACATAATTAATTTGGCCCCCAAAAGTTAATCCCCTTTATCTTGGTATATTTTTCTTTAATAAGGTCTTTAGAGTTAATCTATAATTTGACGGCGTTTCAGATCCAACACTTCCCAGGGTGTAGGAAATATCTGTCATTGGCATTTTAATCTTTGATTAAATTATCCACGTCAAACAGTTTTAATGACATTTGAAGAAAGGGCGCCAAACTGAACTGTTGGAACTTCTGGGTATCCTTGGCATATTTGGGAAATATATTAGAATAACCCAGAATTATACTGGAGGCAAACTGCATGCATACGTTCCCGGTAAAATCCAATGAGGTCTCCACCTATATAGCTGTGAATGTGAGGTAATCGACTTACAGATCATGAATAGACGTGAAGCTACACAAATGTGATTCTACAGAAGGATGCTGAGAATAGCACGGAATGAAAATATAAGCAACAACGAAGTTTTATAGAAAATGGAAACAAGAAGGACAGAATTAACATCAAGAAGAGACAGTTGATGTTTCTGGGGTACATATTGAGGAATGGAAGCTTGGAAAATTTGATACTCACAGGACAGACTGAGGGCAAGAAGGACAGAGGAAAGTAAGGTATAAATTGTTTAGAGAGCTTGAGTAAATGGATGGTGGAAGATACCAAAAAGACACAATTTAAAAAGAACTACAAAGGACAGGCTCATCGTAGTAGAATTAAAGAAACAAAACATTTATAGCAAAAAACAAGAAGGAAAATTAAATGTTCATTTAGCCAACACTATTCTGAGGTTTACACTGTGTTTGTACATAAATAAATATTAATAAGAAAACAGCATTTAGACCCTTGTGAAAATTAATTGATAGAAAACGAATAATTTCGTTATTATTTACTTTTTTCGCATTTTTCCAATGAAACAGGGACCAATGTATATGTTAGTACTTTGTAGGCCCATTCTATGGATCTTTCCTTGCAAATTGACCACAGATTCTCGACTGGATTTAAATCAGGAGAGTTTCCGAGCCAGTCGATAGTACTTTGATTTTCTCATTGGTAAGACTTGCTATTGTGTTCGTACAAGTGGAGTAACGTCTATTGCAGACAATGGCCGTAGGACAACTAATTAACAGTCGAGACAATAGTGTCAAACTGAAAATAGTGAAAAACTGATGCAATCACGGATGGCGCAATATTTTTCAAGGCAAAACAAAAGAATCTTACATGTATATAAGTTTGCCTTTCATCCTTTTCTATGAATATTGCTGGTCTGGTGCTCCTGCTATATATTTAGAGATTCTTCATAAAATCCAAAGAAGAATCTGCAATGTTATTGATCCTTCAGTCATTTTTCCACCACCATAAGGTACTTCACAGTGAACTTTCTATAAACAATGTCATGGTAAATGTTCTGATGAACTTTCCACTATAGATTGAAGACCAAATTTCCCCTATCTCTCCTTTTGATCTTGTGCCACATATTTGCATTAAAACAAAATAAATATTAATTTGCACTATGGCTGTTATTTTTATTCCCCAGACAGCAAATTGTACATACGGGAATTAGTTAGGACCTTATAGAGACTTTGTGGTATTATGGTGGCTGTAGTAAGAATGGTAAGTAAGGATGTGTTGTTTTCGTGTAAGGAATACTGTGGTATGTTCGGGTCAGTAATTGTGGCTAGATAAGTTTAATATAAGACAGATTGAAGACAAGCCTTCTTCTATTCCGCCTTTTGGGCACATTTTTCTATTTTCAAAATAAATAATACTTTCCGCTATGATACCTAGACTGAGCTGTCATAGACTATTATATATATATATATATATATATATATATATATATATATATATATATATATAATTGCTTAATATTAATATTCTATTAAAATTAATATTCTATTTTTGTAGTGATTTTATACATCACTTGATAAGACACTGAAGGTGTTGAAACAAAATGACTATTTTTGTATTTTGTAGTGATTTTATAACATATTTATGTTATAATTTTTAAATAAATAATTATATATATATATATATATATATATATATATATATATATATTAAATTAGTACATATACTAGTACATACGTGTTGGTGTGTGAATTACGCTGAATTACAGCTCGTCTGGCACAATGTCATTATCCTGCGGCACGGTGGATAAAGGCGTTGGTTAGATCCAGTGATAGGACCCAAAGAGATGTGAGTTCAATACCAGGTTAAGGCAGTGGAGAACTTGGAGAGATGAATTAACAGGAGATATCTGATAACTGACATCCATTAGACATGGCACCTGGAACTAGAACAGTCTATCCCGCGAGCGAAATAAAGGGTTCAGTTCGACATTCCAACCACCTGAAGAAGGCCGGAGTGTACAACGGCCGAAACGTTGTGGTAAATATGGCAACAAAGCTTAGGAAAATAATCCGAATAATGTAAACCGTATATATATATATATATATATATATATATATATATATATATATATATATATATATATATTAGGTGCGCTCTCTTTTGACATTAGACGATAAACGCACGTTAGAAAACCGTCCTTGTAATTAGAAATAAACGCTGACAACATCTGTACACATACAAACATATACAGAAGAAACGAGTCAGAGAGAGAGAGAGAGAGAGAGAGAGAGAGAGAGAGAGAGAGACTAAAAATAGAACGTGATGAAGGAAGAATCAGAGGAAGAGAGGGGAATCTCCAGGTTCATTAAATTGTTTAACGTCCAACCCTTTGATTTGCTTAGACAGTGTCTACTCACCTTTGGTGGCACAATGCCCGCAGACAAAGCAATGGTGAAGGCCATAGACTGGATCAGCTAATGATCAAACTGGACAACACCAGCTGGCACGTGATAGGCATTAGCGATACGCTCGCTAAAATAGCAACTTTAAGAGAAAAAAGAAATCGTACGTTTAGTGGCATTGGATCTTTGGTTAACAGTTGCATTGCAGGCAACGAAATAAGCATCCACAGTTTATCGTAGAATACATTACCCAAAATGTACAGTCTGAAAAAAAAAATGCACTAAAATCTAAAAGAACAGATGAAGAATTTGTCTATATTTTTGAGATGGATTTCAATAGTCCGAACAATGTAAATAGTGTACAGATAAAGAAATTGAGATGTTTTATGATGGCATCAGTTTGAAGAGCAACTATGCCACCATTTTGATGAGCAAGTTCAGTACAAAAGTAGGGTCAATAAAAACGGAGAGTCTAGTGAAAGAAGAGGTTTATTGATGAAAAAAGGGAGATCACTACTTTTAATTAGTTGGTTGGTTTCTTTTTAGCGGCATATCAGTGTCTATTGGTTATTTGAAGCCGAATTCTAAATATTTTGAATAAAATTCTATGGATTCAACTGAATATATTTTGAACACAATTGTATGCTTTCAACTACAGATAAAATGCATTGCTGGTCATTTTTCTTTAAAAATGTATTGTTTGTAATTTTACTGCAAATATGTATTATTGGTCATTTTACTTATATACAAATGTATGGTTGACTTTTTTGCTTAAAATATATATTTTTATACTTTCATATTGTTTTGTTTTTGTTTGTGTGCTCACTATATGCTAATAGCCCCGACACTAACAGGTGCTACCACCCGGGGTTAGGATGAACCTGTGAACAACAGCAATTAAAAGGTAGTTCCACGTTCTTCAAAACTTCCAATTTCAACTTCAGAGGCATGGTGCCGGATGTTGTCAACTTCTGTTAGTAATATTCTTTTTCAAATAACCGGAAAGACAGTAAATTAATGTGGAAAGATCAAGAGAAAAGACTACAAAATTATACTGATTTATTAATTCTTAACAAAGTCAAATGTCATTAAAAATGTAACCGTCAAAAACTGTTTTAATGTAGAAAACTGAGATTTTTTTTACGGCTTATCTACCCTTGCTGCATTATTTAAATGTGAAACATAGCAAGAATAATTCTTTTTTTTTGCATTAACAATTTTCAAGAATAAAATATTTTCCCCAAATACACGTCTATTTAACCCGTAGGTTAGGCGATGTAGATGGATTATACATTTCAAACCGTATTTACGATTAATTTAATGTTACTAACCTCACTGGAATTCGAACTCGGCTCTCATTCCGTGTCGCCATTCCATTACACCACCAGCATATCCAATTTCATTATAGGAAGCGAACATGAAATTTTAACTCATAAAAATAAAATTAGCTTAAAATTGAAAACTTAAAATTACGGCCATATTACGTTGAAAAACAAGTTCACTGCAGTTAAGCAACGTCGAGACTGGTCAGTACCTTGATGGGTGACCGCTTGGGAATAACAGGCGCAGTAAGCTTGGATGTGCGGGTGATGTAATGGATAACGGCTAGGAATTATTAATCGGAGAGCCGAGTTTCAATTCCAGTGGGGTTTGTTATATTCACTTACGCGTAAATATCATCGGGAAAGGTATGGATCCACCTCTTCTCTCTCCAGCTATGAGTGAATTAAGACGTGTATCACTAAATTATTATAAAAAAAAAATTCTTAGAACCTAAAAATATGTTCTCGCTTTAAATAACCTGAAAAAAAGGTTGATAGACCGTAAAAATGAATGAATCAACCCGAATAAACCCGAAACATATTTTGAATAGTAAGAATATTTCTTTTTTGTTTGCATTAACAATTTTCAAGTATAAAATGATTTTTTTTCAGATACAGGCACTACTATTTAACCCATAGCTGAGGGGTGGAGGTGGACTGATACCTTTTTCATTGGTATTTGCGAGTAATTGAATACAACGAATCCGAGTGGAATTCGAACTCGATTTCGTGCCACTATCCATTACACCACCCAGACGTCCACTTAATATAGGAAACGAATATAAAAGGCAAATTAACAAGGATAACCATGGAATCACCATTAGCCTATGAAATATATCGAATGTAATAAGTGTTTATAAAATATAAAATAAAATACATATTCTGTTATAATTAATATTGTCATTCATATCTGGGTCTTGGGGAGCGACGAATAGCGAAACTCGTAGTAAGGCGATAATGCCACCAAAACGGAAGTGGGTGACTCGGAAGGGGGGGGGAGAAGGAGAATACTTTAGTGAGAAGAAAGTACAATAAAAGGATAGCGATCAGAAATGTTTGAAGATTGTAGTTAACAGGGAAGCAAGTAATAGGAAGGGAGCTCAATGTTGTGAAGTGAGAAAAAGAGACTGAATAGAACTTATTTCCAATGATTCCCCACCATGTATAGCATCATATATATATATATATATATATATATATATATATATATATATATATATATATATATATATAGCGTCTTCGTTTAAATGCGAAGATTGCCGAGTTAAATACATTCTCGGTTTAATAGGAATGTCGGCATACTCAATGAATAATATCGTTTCTATAAAAAGCCTTCTACCAACCCTCTACAATACTAATCGTGTCGAACAACTAAACCGAAAATTATATATACAGGGTGTTGCCGCAAAATCCGACACTTGGAAAAAAAGAAAAGGAAATAGGCAATAAAAACAAAAGTTGTATATGCCGATACCCGACAGTTTGACAACTAACTAACGTTTTTCTCTCTACCCTTTTCTAGGATGGAATATGAGCGCAGAGCAGCGGTAGTAGCTTCTTTTCACATCGGGAAGAAGCCTGCGTAAGTGATGGCCTGGTTTGGGTTCAAGAGGACCTTGGTCATGGACATTTGGAGGAAGTGCAAGGCGTGTGAGAACAAGGACGAGTTTGCTGCCAAACAAAAGGCCCACAATGTTCGTTCTTCGGGCGTTAGGACCGACGAATTCGTCGCAGCCGTCAAGCAGACAGTCGACAATGATGGAAGCCAGAGCTATGCCAAGAACGCCACTGACATGGGTTGTCACAAGTCGACGATCTGCCAAACGATCAAGAAGGACATTTGTTGCTCCTCCTACCGCAATTCTCAAAGCATGCTCATCACGAATGTCTCCAAGGAGTCGAGGAATGTCAAGTCGGCGGCTTTGCTGAGCTCATGCCTCCGTTCTCCTTTCAAAAGGGCCTGAGAGTCACCGCAGAGATCTACCAAAAGGTGCTGAGGAGCGAGTAGCCCAGGATGGACAAGATCGCCGCCGGACGCCCCTACGTCTTCCAGCAGGACCGCTTCTGTACACAAGGCCAAGACGACCCAGGCGTGGCTGCTCAACACCACTGGTCGCCGGACTTGTGTCCGCCCTTCCCATCCGACTGTAACCCTCTTCTGGGGCGTGATCGAGGCCAAGACCAACAAGCACGCCCACAACACGGTCGACTGTCTGTTGTCTGCCGTCGTGGAGGCCTTCGCCTCTATGGACAAGGATATGGTTGCGAAGGCGTGTGACTCATTTCGCTCCCGCTTTGAGACGGTCATCGCCGCTGGCGGCGGTTATATTGAAAAATAATGTAGTATGTAACACTAACTGTTGCTAAATAAACTGTCAGGTCCCTGCATATGCAACTTTTGTTTTTTAATGCATATTTCGTTTTCTTCTTGTCAAGTGACAGATTTTGCTGCAACACCTATATATATATATATATATATATATATATATATATATATATATATATATATATATATATATATATATATATATATATATATATATATATATATATATATATATATATATATATATGTGTGTCCTATTATACATTGTGTATCTAAATTTATATTTACATATATTTCTGTTTGTATGAATGTGTTTACATATGTATGTTAGGGTACATGTATATTGGTGTGTATGTATATGGATGTACGTTTATATATGTATTTGGTTGAATGTCGTTGTATTTATGTCTATGTACGCATATACGTATACTTGTTATTATAGATAGGTATATATATATATATATATATATATATATTTATATTTTGTGAAAATATAGAAAATAGGAAAGAACTGGTTAGGTAGATCCAAAGTTCCTTAGTATTTTTAGTTATTATTTTAAAAAATAGTGCTCTCTCTCTCTCTCTCTCTCTCTCTCTATATATATATATATATATATATATATATATATATATATATGTTGTTTGGGATGTATATGTGTGTGTTGACACCTATTATATATGAGATTGTTTGTGTGTATGTGTAGGTATGAAAACTTTGGTTTGTCATTACTGCCACATGAGTTACTCTATGTGTGTATATATGTTTATGTTTATGTATTGGTGTATGCATATATATATATATATGTGAGTATGTGTGCATAAATGTGTGTATATATATGTGCTTATATATGTATATATGTATGTATGTGTATGTGTACTTGTTATAAATATGTATATGTATGTATATATTTATGTTTATATATTTATATGTATGTATTTCTATGTATATGTGTGTTGGTTTGTGTTTGCTGTCGCGCGTATATATATGTATGTATGTATGTACGTATGACTGTACACTTATTTCTCTAGGTAGTTCTTTTTATCTTATTTTCTTTCACCTAATATATAATAAAACATATATCAACTTATATGATTAAAATATATGTTTTTATTGATATTTGTGGGTTTGGAATTTTCGTTTTTTAATATATTAAATAATATTATTTTTAACCATTTTTAAATTTGTATATTTGCTCACTTAAGTTATTTTTTAATAAGTGGCTAGCATTTGTTTAATGACACTTTCAGTCTTAAATATTTATTGGTTGTGGTATCTGATTGTCTAGGTCAATGTTGTGGATGTGTGTACATGTATTTATCGGTGTCTATGTGTATGCAAAGTGCGTTCACTTTTAATTGTGTATGTCTGTATGTGTTGGTTTCCCCCTTTTTTTTCATAAAGGGCCATGGACTTGTTCCCTGTATTGTCACTTTTTTGTGTGTATATATATATAAATATGTCTGGGTGCTTATGTATTATAATCTGACTGTGTTTGTGTTGTTTTACGCGTGAGTTTAGGACCCCATTCACACACTTGGGATTAAAATGTATACATATATATTATCCGAGGACCGGATGACGTAGCGTCTATTCTAACGTAATTTCAACGAAGAAATAAATTGAATAACATATGTATTTCTTCTTTTCTCCTCAGTAATTTTATAATTTTAAACATAATAGTGATTAAATTTGGATTTTAAAATTGGCAGTTTTTAATTTTAATATCAAATTTTATCATATAATTTAATAATTATTGGTTAGAATAAATTCTTTTTTAATATTACCCGTATTTTAAAAATCTGAATAGCTATTATAACATGACTTCGTTGTCAAGCTTTTTGAATTTTCCTATACTTGTATTTTGATTGGTCATTCGAGCTTTTGTAACAACGTTTTCCCCTTGCGAAGGATCGTCAATTAATTTGAAGATTTTAAAACCATTTATTTTACATTCAACTTGATCATCACTTGATAAGACACCGGGGGTGTTGAAACAAAATGGCTATTTTTGTAGTGATTTTATTCATTTCGTTGTTGGAATTGTTACCTGATGATCCGGAGTCCTTTAAAAAGGATTTTGGTGAAATAAATTATTGTAATGGTACCTTAAAATGGTCTGTTTTTCATTAAATATTAGCTCTTTATTCATTGAGCTCTCAGGATTTCATCCTCCTTGAATTACCCATTCGGTTTACCAAGTTCTTCGTTAAATTAAATATATATATATATATATATATATATATATATATATATATATATATATATATTAATTTAATTTAATTCGAAAACAGACAACCTTAAGGCTCCATTGATTATATTTTATTTCCCTCAGGTAGGTGGTTTTTTTCCCGTTCATCAGATCACATTTCGAAGGGTAAAAAATGAATTTAAATTTATGTATTATTTTTATACATTTTGAGGGGTAGCTTTAAGTTGATATAAGGTGATAGAGAGAGTGGAGAGGAATATGGCCGATATGAGGGAGAGAAGGGAGAGATAGGAATAATTTTAAATCAATTTTTATAATGATACTTAAGAGTACGGGAGGGGTGAAGATCAGACCTAGACCTAGTTAATAAGTCATCTCACAGGAAACGTGACAAAGAGAAGTAAAGGTATAAGAAATCAAATGTAGAAGCAGAGATGTGAGGGAAAAAGCGGGGAAAGAAGAAAAGGAAGAAAAAATTACATATATGGGCATACTGAGGTTAATTTGAAAGAAAAACATAGATTGATATATTTGGCTGTTAACATTTGACATTAATTTAAACATTTAAATAATTATCAACAAAATAAACTAGGAAACAAATATAATGTGAATATAAGATAAACAAACAACAAAAATTAATATATATATATATATATATATATATATATATATATATATATATATATATATATATATATATATATTTAAGTTACGAAGAACTTGTTGGAAGTGTTACCTGATGATCCGGAGCCCTTCAAAAGGATTTTGGTGAAATAAATTATTGTAATGGTACCTTAAAGTGGTCTGTTTTTTCATTAAATTATATATATATATATATATATATATATATATATATATATATATATATATATATATATATATATATATGTCTGTGTATGCGAGCTGATGATGCATTGATGTGCATCATGCCAGTTTTTTCAAGAAATTATCTTCACGTCATTTTACATATATATATTCATGTCATATGTGAGTGTGTATGCGTGTGTGTATTGCTGATTATGAGAGATAGTGAAATGTTCTTAGCATAACCAAAATGGGATTTCTCTACAAAATGCTGGTATTTGGTCATGCCTAAAACATTTCATTACATCCTAGTATGTGTGTGTGTGTGTTTGTGTGTGTGTGTGTGTGTGTGTGTGTGTGTGTATGTGTGCAGGGGGTGCTGAAAGTGTTTCAGTTCAATCCATTCACAAAATCTAGGCTAAACTTTATTGTTATCCAGTCTTCTTGGTCAGCCCGATAAATTTTCGGCACCTTTCGCACACGCGCGCGGGCACATACACGCGCGCACACACACACGCATACATATCCATCGTTCTTTAAATCTATTCATAAAAAAATCTAACTTATATCTATCTAATACAAAGAGTACGTGCAGAAAAAAAAGAATAATCCCTGACCGCAGAGAGATCTAGAGAGATACAAATGCACACTTACGAATACACACTGCCATCCAGTTCCCGCTTAGACATACAAGAATCTTTACAAACTTACATACATATATAATTATCTTCGGTTTAAATGCCTGTGATACATGACGGACCAATGAGAATTGACCCAAACAAAATTGAAAATGTTAAGTTCTGCTTTTTTATCTGTTTTCTCTCAATGTCTGACGAAGCTTTAATAAACGTGTAACATGTTAGATTGATAAACGTTTCCTATTTGTTCTTTATCTTATCATATATATATATATATATATATATATATATATATATATATATATATGGAGATAGATAGATAGAAGATGAGAGAGAGAGGGAAAATTATTAGTAAACTGGAAGGAGGGAGAGTGACGCGTGTGTTTTCTATCTGTCGTGGATAAACGATATAAAAACAAAATATTTTACAACTTCAAGCACTCATTTTCGTAGTTTCAAAAGGTAACAGAAACCACAGATTTCAAATGCATTTCTTTCTTCTCTCTCTCTCTCTCTTCTCGCTGGTATCCTCTTTTTACATCCTTCTCTTCTGGGATGCTATTCATTTTGGGGCCCTGTTTTAGGGACACTAGCAAACTTCCGACATTGACGAGGCGATTGACACTCGCCTAAGAAAATATTATCTTTCTTTCGCTCGTTGAGATCGCAACATTATCAACAGGATGTGCAGGTCGGGAAATGGGGGAGCATGCGGGAAGCAAGTGTGTACACTGGAGCGTGTTGTACAATGTCAGCTCTATCTCTACCCGGGGTATTATTAACTTTGTCTTCTTCCACCCATTTTCTCCTCATTTTTGTCATACGTCTATCGCCTAGTGTATTTCTTTATTTCTTTCGTTCTTTCTTTACATGTGTGAGAAAATTTCGAAATTTCTGCCTCTCGTTTACAATATATATATATATATATATATATATATATATATATATATATATATATATATATATATATATATATATATATCGCCGGAGATATTAGCACATATTTAATACAATTTTGATATATTTTTCTTTTACGAGTTAAGCTTATGTCTTTTATATTTTACGATTTCTTCTTCTTACATTGTTTTTACAATAAAAATTTAACTCGTTTCTGTTTTATTTTCCTTTTTATCTCTTTCTCTCTCTTTTGTTTCCATTCGTTTTCTTTTTTGTCCTTTTCTTTTCTTTCTTTCTTTCTTTCTTTCTTTTTTGTTGGCTTTTTTCTTTCTTTCTGTTTCATATGTTTTCTTCTTTTTTCTTTCTTTCTGTTTCATATGTTTTCTTCTTTTTTCTTTCTTTCTGTTTCATATGTTTTCTTCTTTTTTCTTTTGAAGTTTCTTTTATTTCCCCCTTTTTCTCATTCTGTTTCTTTTATTTTTATTTTTCCCTTTCGCCCTCTTTGTTTTCGTCTTTTTCTTTCTTTTTCTTTTTCTTTTATCTCTTTCCCTCTCTTTTTTATTTCTTTCTCTTTCCCTCTCATTTATTTTTTATTCTGTTTTTCTCTTTCCCTCTCTTTTGTTTTTATTTGATTTTTCTCTCTCTATGTCTCTTTTTGTAATTTCTTAATTCCTTTCCATTCTCTTTCTCTTTTTTCTTTCTTTGTCGAAAGCTAGATTCTAAACCATCTAAACATTTTCTTTGACATATTTTCTTTCGATTTTTGTCTCAACTGGAGTTATGTCGATCTTTCTGACTCGAGTCCAAACAAATTATGCCTGTCTTTTTTACTCTAGTGTAAACCGAACCAATATCTACATTTTTCTATTGTAGTATAATCCGATCCATTATCTACATTTTTACCTCCAGTATAAACGGCACTGATATCTTTTTGGCGTTATTTTCAACCGGTTCTATGGTCTTTGAATTCAGGATAAACCAAACCTAAGTCTATATATTTGACTCTAGAGAAAACTGCATCTATGCCTACGTTTTTGAGTTCAATTTCAGCCGAGCCTATATTTGTTTTTAATTTTATTTTTTGTCTTAAGGAAAGAGGAAGAATATCTTGGTTAGGCCAAGAATCATTCGGTATCGCCTTGTATTTGTCGACGTACAAATTTCGGTTGAAAATTTGTTCATAAAAACAAATAAATATAAGAGAGAGGTAAGAAAACATAGAATATAAATTTTATATTTTTAAAGAAAACTAAGTTTTAAATACATAAATAAACATTCTTCAAAATTTACATTCGGAACGAAAATTCAAATGATTTTTTAAAACGGAAATAATTAACGGGAGTACAAAAACAGTAAAATGGTCATTAATGATCTGAAATTAATAATAAACGATGAAAATAAATGCAAAATAATAGCTTTGTTATAAAATGTAATAAGAACTGAATTCGGGAAAACCCAAGTAAAATTAAAAAAAAAATGATTGAAAAAACAAAAACCGGAGAAAACGTAAAAAAAAGAAAACAAAAAAGTTAAATTCTCAGATATCTGTGTGTTAAAATATCGTGGTTTTTATCGTCGGCCATTTTGGCTGTTAATCAAGTGACTGAACACTGTTTCTGATCACTGTCAAGTATTTGTCAGATAAGGATAATAAATTAGAAAGGGACTTTCTCGCCACATTATTTAGGGCAAGTAACGGCGGGGGAATCGTAAAGTTTTTTACACTAGCTTTCTTTTATTATCGCACTTTGCAGTTTATACATACGTACATACACACACATAAACGCACTCACGAACACACACGTATAAACCATTTAGTTAATGCCAGTCATAGTTGATCTAGCGATACAAGGTTGCAAACAACGGCACCACGTCGAAGATTATTATTATTATTATTAGTAGTAGTAGTAGTATTTTATTTGATTTGATTTCTGTTGTATACCCATTTCCTTCTAGGTTAACTAAAGTCTTAGGGTTAGAAATGGCATCATGACATTTTTGACTGAACAACTTTTGAAAAAATCAAAAAACAAGAAGAACAACAAAAAATCATACATTTTACATGCGTAAAGACCTTCGTAAGGTGTGTGCTGTATTTGTGAGTACAATTTGTTGTATTTCTTTAAGGCATGAGCTACGAGAAATCCCTTCAATGAGTCTATCGGAACTTGTTCCGAGCAATTCGAAAGCTCCAACTATAACAGGAATTGTTAATGTCCTCATGTGCCACATTTTGGAGATTTCGATTTCAATATCCCTGTATATTGATAGTTTTTTGAAGATCTTCAAAGATACATTACTGTCTGCAGGGACTGCCATGTCAATAAGGAAACACATTTTGTTTTTATGGTCCCTGATCATGATGTCTTGGCATTAAGATTTGATTGTTCTGTCTGTGTAAAGTCCTTAAAATTGTTACAGCTCCCATGTCTGTAACTGGTCTGGGTGGTGTTCATACCAATTTTTTTGCAGTGTTATTTCCGTAAACGTTGCATATTTTCCAATGCCCACTCTTTCATGCCGGGTTTTATATTCAGTGGGTGCCAATACCGTAGAACGTCATACAAGATGCTCAATTGTTTCTGGATATTTATCACAGAATCTGTATTTGGTGACAAAAGAATGTGTGCTTTGTAATTTCTCGTTAGTAGGCATTAGTCCTATGCAGCAAGAATAAAACCTTCGGATTTTAACCCTGCACGACGTAGCCACTGATGAGTACGGGGTTTGTCTACACCAGCTTGTTTGGTAAATGGCAGAATATTGACAATGAAAAAGTTTTATCTGGCCATCGTTTCTGTATCAGGTCCATTGCATTTGCTTTCTTTTTTAAAGGTTTTTATTTGCCGCTGTAGTAGGTGTATTATAGTTTACTTGCATTTCTTCACCCACTTGAAATTCCATTTAGAACTTTTTGGTTTACTTTATTACTTATTTCTTACTTCTTTCATGTTCTTTGACACGGATCCAGTCTTCTGTAGTTTCCAGGTATCTTTAGAGGTCGATTTTTGTAGTTTTATAATCTGCCTCCTTCTGATCTGGACACCAAGAACGATCAACATCAGCCTTGAATGCGATGTCAAGTGAGAAGCTTTTTCGTTTTGGCGTCCATTCGCTTAATGTCAGCTATGGTCTAGTTAAGAATGTTGAAACTTTATTGTTCCCAGGTACAGGCAAAGTGTTTATAGCGGATATTCTGTTTTGTGAATTAAACTCGGTATTCAATATCAGACGTACACGTCTGTAGTCTTCTTTTCTTATTTTCTCCTTCATTTGTGTATGCTGTATTCCATCTCCTTCGCTAATTCCTAGGTACCTATAGGCTTCTTCTTGTTCCAGCTCCATAATATTTGTGACAAAATCTAGATTTATTTATTGCCTTTCTGTAATTCCCCCTTTTTCGAAGGTTAATTTTTCCCGTTTATATTTTTATTATTATTATTATTATTATTATTATTATTATTATTATTATTATTATTATTATTATTTTTTTGATTTCTATGTTTACATTTCTTTTCCGGGTCCCGCCCAGGGACCTAAGGTTAGAAATGGCATCATGACACTTTCCACTGACAAAAAAAAAAAAAATTACATAGATAAAGCCCTTCGTAAAGTGTGGGTATTATTATTATTATTATTATTATTATTATTATTATTATTATTATTACGTGCGTAGTACAGCATCACATATTTTGAACATTTTACATTATTGGTTCTCACCATCAAGTTGCTTTGATCTCGGGCATAGAAAACCTTGCGCGGGATTTGGCAGTTTCGTAGCAATGGCGATTTCTTTAGGGTTAGAAATTGGCGCTTGATTCCAAGCTTTTCCTGGTTATACTTTAAAGTCCTAACCCACTAATGATGGTGGTGCCTGTGGTACTGTCTATATCTCATGATCGTACCACATCAGTACAGAGATCAATATATTATTATTATTATTTGTTTTTTCTTCTTAGAGTACGAGTTATCCCTAATTTTCAAATTGAATCATCAAGAGACAACAAGTTCTATTTCTTTTTGGCAAATTACTCTTTTTTGAAGATCTTCTTCTTCTTCTTCTTCTTCTTCTTCTTTTTCTTTTTCTTCTTTTTCTTCTTCTTCTTCTTCTTCTTCTTATTATTATTGCTTTCTGTTCAATACAATCCTTAACCGGGCCATTACCTGAGATCTGTGGTAAGGCCAGGTAGCAAATACATGTATTCTGTTGGCAAAAAATATAATTACTAGTTTCTTTTTTAAAATAATGTATCATTTAAAAGTTTTGTTTATTTACGATAAATATCTTTTGCACCATAAATTTAACTCTGAAGTCTCCATGCACGCAATAAAGTTGCTTAATATGTTTTGTTTCAGGAATATTAAAAAAAAAAAAAAAAACGAGTAAAAAAAAATGAAGGCAAAAACCATTTAAATATTTCTCCTATCCAAAATACATGCATAAATCAATTAGATATTGAAAATGTCTAGGCTTCTGAATTACATATTTTTTTATTTAGATTACGGTCATATGACACTGGTTCTCGCATGATCACCGCAGTTAAACAACGTCGAGTCTGGTCAGTACATAGATGGGTGACCGTTTTGGAATTCTAGTTGCTGTAAGCATCGGATGTGCGTTTGATGTAATGGATAAAGGCTCGCAGTGAAAATTCGGAGAGTCGAGTTCCAATTCCAGTCGTGTTTGTTATATTCACTTAGAGAAAGGTATGGAGACACTTTTTATCCCGACAGCTATGGATTAATTAGTAGAACTTGTATCAATAAATTTGAAAAAAACACCGCCATATCATGTTGAAACACCAATTGCTTATGCAGTTAAGCAACGTCAAGTCTAGTCAATAGCTTGATGGGTGGCTATTTGGCAATACCATGTGCTGTAAGCTTGGATAGGCGAGTAGTGTAATGTATAACGGCTCGTAAATATTAATCTGAGAGCCAAGTTCCAATTCCAGTTGGGTTCGTTATATACACTTACGTACAAATATCATTGGGAAAGGTATGAATCCACTGCTCTCCTCAGCTATGCGTTAATTATTAAAACTTGTATCGCTAAACAATTATTATTTAACAAAAAATTCTAATAAGGTTTCATGGCTTTAAATAGCGCGCAAAAGGTAGATAATCCGTAAAATATATAAAATAAATAATTGTTGAATTACCGCCCCCTGCTGATAAAATCTCACTGCAGAGAGATCTTTTAATTGTCTCCCATTGACGATAGTAACTATCGTCAATGGGAGACAAGGTTGAGTCTTTCAGGTAACTATCGTCAATGGGAGACATCTTTTCTTTTGTAAAATGTCCTGACAAAATATTTGTTAATATTTCTTTGTTCAAATCCTATGTTTTATTTTTCTTTATTTTATTTATTGTTAACGGGTCAAATGTTCCAGGAAATTATAATTTCTCATCAAAAGCTTTTATACCCACAACATAATAAATCTCGTTTATTTGCTTTTATATTTCTAGTTTAATCGTTTGTTTATATTTCATTTTCATGTCGTGAAAAAAGACAATGATTTTCCTGGTATAACTGATTTCAACGTTAGATCATCGTCTTAACCAAACCAACCGAATTGTTGCCAATCATTGATTATCTTAAAGAAGCAACAGTCAAATTAACCAGTGTAACTTTTAAACGATATATAATTCAAGACAAATACCATCCAGATATAATATTTGCCTCCCTTTAATTTTTAAAGTTGGGATTTTTGTCGGTGAAGCGAACCATTTGTGGAAGTGAATATTCCATTCAGCCCTTTCGTTGAAACCATTTATCAGGCAAATGGCATTCGCTGTTCTGAACTTGGCCCAATATTAGCCTACCAGACTATTCAGATTCCCCCATGAGACCACGTTGAGATATTTTCGGGGAACGAGGATCTTACATGCTATCAAATTCTGTATTTTCATGACAATGTCGACGGTGATGCGTAGAGACTCCTGCATTTTTATTAATTCTATTTCGCCATTTGCACACAGAATTGAACTAACCTTTTCTTCCAGGAGCTGGTTCCGGGCGTCGCACTACGTCCTTGTCATATCGAAAACCTTAGGGACTTTATCATATTTCTTGTAAACGAGTCTTATGTCTGCTATTGATGAGAATATCTGAGAATTCCCTGAGGTTGGATGGCGGTCTTGGTTGCCAGATTATTGACGGCCTCTTTATCTTCCTTTCATCTTTTAAGCAAATAAAGATCATTTCTTGATGTAAGGTGCATTCGGTGTCCCTATCGTTCGCATCTCTACAGTGATACTCAAAGAATTCTTCTCGTTTTCTTCCTAACTTTTTCTCACTTTCTTTCTATATTTATTTTTCTCCTTTCTTTCTTTTTTATTATTCTTTCATAATTCTCTCTTGATTTTTCTTTCTTTCTTTCTTTTTCTATTTCTTTCTTTCTTTTTCTTTCTTTCCCTTTTTCTTTTTTCTTTATTTTCTCTATTTCTTTCTTTTTTCTTTATTTGTTTTTATTTCTTTCTTTCGTACTTTCTGTGTCTTTCTCTTTCTTTCTCTTTCTATTTCTTTCTTTCTTTGTTTTTTTTCTATTTCTTTCATTTTCTTTATTATTTTTCTTACATTTGCCATTGATTTTTCTTTCTTTCTTTCCTTCGTTTGTTATTTTTCTGTTTCTGTTTTTGGTTTGCTTTCTTTTACGGCATATCAATCTCAACGGGTTATTTAATGCCGATACCATTTTTATTGCTGGTAATATTTAAAAAAAAAATGTATTGCTGGTAATATTTTTGTTTTCAAAAATGTATTGCTTGTAATATTTTTGTTTTTAAAAATGTATTGCTGGTAATATTTTTGTTTTCAAAAATGTATTGCTAGTAATATTTTTGTTTTCAAAAATGTATTGCTGGTAATATTTTTGTTTTCAAAAATGTATTGCTGGTAATATTTTCCGCCAAACGATATTGCGCGTAATAATTTTGCCAAAAATGAATTACTGGTATTAAAACCTATTTGTACACTTTCGTAGAGTTTTGACCTCAGTTTGGGAGTTGACTATTTGCCCATAGCTTGGACTCTAACAGGTGCTACCACCCCGGTTCAGAGTGGACCTGGTAACAAGATGAAGTGAGAGATGGTTCCACGCTCCTCAAAGCCTTCTGATCAAAGGCCTTTCTTTTGAATGTAGTTTATCGTTATACCCAGGACGATTTCTTTTGTCTTTCTTCATTTTTCTCTATTTTTTTCTTTATTTTTATCTATTTTTCTTTCTCTCTTTTGATTTTTCTTTCTTTCTTTCTCTCTTTCTTTCTTTTTCTCTATTTCTTTCTGTATTTATCTCTATTTCTTCTTCATTACAAGCACGTGATATGTTTACATAAATTTGTGCCTTCCAATTTTTGGCGAAACAAGAAATGTCGGTTAAGAAATCTGATTATTAAATTAACGTAAAATTACGTAAAAAGTATCGAACAAAATAAAATAATAATATCAATAATAATAATATAAATAAAATAAGCAATCTAAATGTAATAAGCAAATAATCCTAAGCATTAGCCCTAAACAAAAGAAATGGAAATGACTGATGTCCTCCTCTCACCACTTTCCTAAATCCAAAAAATGTGTATTTGGACCCAAACGGCGTAAAAAAAAAAAAAAAATGCGTACTTGGACCTAAACGGCGTAATGGGTGGAGCAATAACTGTACAGTAAGAATATAAAGATTATATTGGGATTCGGATATTTGTACCCCAGCATCACCTTGTTATCTTCCAGCTCTCTCTTTCTCTATAATAATAATAATAATAATAATAATAATAATAATAATAATAATACGTAGAGATGCAACTACAGCACAATACACCGGCTGAAACGTAGTGCAGGGTTGAAAGCGGAAACTGAAGGTTTTATCCTTGCTGCGCAGGACCAATGCTTGCTAACTAGGAATTATCAAGCACATATACTAAAATATTGTCAGCCCAAAATGCAGATTCTGTGATAAATATCCAGAAACGATTGATCATCTTGTATCAGGTTGTACGGTGTTGGCACCCACTGAATATAAAACCCGACATGACAGAGTGGGCCAATATCTGCACTGGAAAATCTGCAACTTCTACGGGAAGGAAACTGAAAGAAACTGGTATGAACACCACCCAGACCCGGTTACGGAGATAGGACCTGTTACAATTCTATGGGACTACACAATACACACTGACAGAACAATCAAGGCCAACCGGCCAGATATTGTTATTAAAGACCACAAACAAAAACGATGCCTCCTTATTGATATGGCAGTCCCTGCTGACTGCAATGTATCTTTGAAGATATTCAAAAAAGTTGTCAAAGTACAAGGACCTTTGAAATAGAAATCTCGAAAATGTGGCATATGGGAACATCAACAATCCCTGTTGTAGTTGGAGCCCTAGGACTGGTTGGAAAAGATTGCAGTAGACTAATTGAAGGGATTCCTGGAAATCCATGCCTCAAGGAGATACAAAAAAGTCTTCTGACAAGTACATCCCACACCTTACGAAGGGCTTTATCTATGTAATTTAATTTTTTTTTTTTTTGTCAGTGGAAAGTGTCATGACGCCATTTTAACCTTAGGTCCCTAAGGGGACCCGGAAAGAAATGTGTAAACGCCAGAAATCAAAGAAAATAATAATAATAATAATAATAATAATAATAATAATAATAATAATAATAATCCCAGTTACAGATATAGTTGTGTTGACCCCAAATACAGATTCTTTGATAAATATCCAGAAAAAATTGATCATTTGTATCAGGTTATACAGTGTTAGCACCCACTGAATATAAAACTCGATAGAGTGAGACAATAACTGCACTGGAGAATATGCAACTTCTATCGGAAGGAAACCGCCAGAAACTGGTATGAACATCAACCAGAACCGGTTACAGAAATAAAACCTGTAACAATTTTATGGGACTTTACAATGCACACAGAACAATCGAAGTTAATCACCCGGGCATCATGGTCAAAGACTACAAAAACAAAATGCGCTTTTTTTTTTATTGACATGGCAGTCACTGTAGATTGTAATGTATCTTTGAAGATCTTTAAAAAACTATCAAAATACAAGGATCTTGAAGTGCAAATCCCAAATATGTGGCACATGAGGACATCATAAATCCAGTTGTAGTTGGAGTCCTGGGATTGATTAGAAAAGGTTCCGATAGATTAAGTGAACGGATTCCTGGTAGACCATGCCTCAAAGAAATACAAAGATGTACTCACAAGTACAGTTCACACATTACGAAGAGATTTATCTATATAAAATCTGTGCGATCCTATTTTTCATAAAGAAATGATCAGTGGATGCCATTTCTAAACTTAGGTCCCTGATTGGGGCCCGGAAGTAAATGTGTATACAACAGAAATCAAAGGAAATAATAATAATAATAAAATAATAATAATAAACAAGACGGAAAGCTGAAAATAACCCCCCTTTCCAGTGGTGTTAAATGCGCCGATGGATGGATGACAAATAAAGAAAATAAATATTAAAAGCTTTACGAAATGAACCAGGGTACTTATGGTAGACTTCTGATCATGTGCATTAACAATTAGGCCCTGGGCACCGATTAAGAATACTCTCTCTCTCTCTCAAACTCAAACTAAAAAAAAATATTCGTCCATAGAACGTGTTCCCGGCTGAAAACAACTAGCGTTGGAAGCGACTTCGTAAGTCAATAAACCAACCCCTACCTCCTCAAGAACCTGCTACAAATCAAAACAGGGATGTTCCAAAATCTGATGCGCTTGTTCAATCATCAAGACTAAAGCACAACAAAATAAACACTCGATAAATATGAACAAAGTGGAATGTTATTTATGCACATTATCTCGCAACGTTGCACCCAAATATAACAACCAGCCAAAGAGAAAGCAACTTTGCGTGGAACGGCACATCATCCGCAAAACCATTTCTATATTAAAGAAATGTCCCAAAGATAAGTCTCCTACAGTGACCGTTTTACTCATAAACCCCGGATGGGACTTGGTAATTAGGCACTTAAATTTACTCTCTGGCAAGATCATACTACAGATAATAATAATAATAATAATGCTTCAACAGGAATTACCAAGCAAAAAATAAAACTTACGGCCATATCACGTTGAAACAGCAGCAGTGGAAGTTAAGCAACGTTGAATCTGGTCAGTATCTAGATGAATGACCGTTCAGAAAAGCCAGGTGCTGTAAGCATGGATGTGCAGGTGGTATAATGGATAAAGGTTCGGAATGAGAAATCGGATAGCCGAGTTCGAATTACAATCGGGTTCGTTATATTCACTCACATGCAAATGCCCTTGGGAAAAAGAATGGATCCACGTATTCTCCCCCACCCCCGGGTATGGTTTAGATAGAAAGACGAACTCAACTGGAATTCGAAACCTGCTCACCGATTTATCATTCCAAGTGGCTATTCATTACACCATCCGTACATCCAATGACATATGAGTGGGAAGTATATTCGTTGGGAGATATGTCAGTATGACAGTGCACCACAAGGAAAAAAAAATGGTACGAAAATCATAGAAGTCAATGAAGACAATATTCTTTGGAATTTTACCATTCATACTAATTCGCAATAGAGTGCATATCGACGTAGTGTACTTGTCTCGCTAGATCAGTTAAGACTGAATAGTGAGTTCGATTCTCACGTGGTACTCCATATTTTGGCCGCGTGCCACATCTAAGTTATCATTTTGGGCAGTTGGACATGGTTTAATGGTTAGCAAGTTTGTCTCACTAGATTAATTACGAATGAGTTAGAGCCTTACGTGTGTCCCATACGTGTGCAAGTTAATTGAAAGAACTGCTTTAGTTTCCTTTCTTTCACAATATGGCCAGTTTTAGACCCACTGGGGTGACAGGGTGTAATCGATTTCTATTTTTCCTCAGATTACGTCATTTTCAGTGGTGTGTAGTAATATGAATCTATTTTCGGGGTGTATGATGAAATTTGTTTGGCCTTGAAAAATATTGCGTCATCCGTGATTGCATCAGATTTTTATCACGCTTAGACGCTATTGTCTCGACTGTCAATTAGTTGTGCTATGGCCACTGTCTGCGATGAACGTTACGGCAAGGAAGTGTACGAAAAATGTAACGCTGCACAAACACATTGGCAAGCCTTACAAGTGAGAAAATCAAAGTACTATAGACTGGATCGAAAACTCATGTAAATCCAATCGAGCATCTGTGGTCGTTCTGCGAGGAACGACATTGTGGAATGGACATACGAAATACTAGCATGTGTTCTGGGTCATGTTTCATTGGAAAATATGGAAAAAATTAAATAATAACGGAATTATTTGTTTTGTTTCAATTAATTAGCACAAAGGTGTATCTAAACTACGGTTAGAAAAATCGCGATACTAATTGGCATAAGTGAACATGCAGACTGATTAAAGATATCTACTTCAATGAGTCGTATTCTTTAAGGATATAGGGAGTCATGGCTCTCTACAATCTCCTGTCACCTGAATAGCTTCGTAAGTTTTGTATTTCTGTGATCTCTAGTAATCGCTGTTCTGACAAAATATTACAGATGTTCGTTAGGTAGGTTACTCATAGATTTCCTTTGTCGAGCTTGACTTATATGAATTGTGAGTGTTAAATTTTCTGTGTCTTCATTCCTCCTAATGCTCCCTAGAAAATTCAATTGTCCATTCCTGAAGTCGAAATGTCCTTTGTTTTTCCATTTTCCCAGAAACTTCATTGTTGCTCATATGTTCAGTCCATGGTATTTTCATTATCCTTCTGTAGAACGTTATTTCTGCTGCTTCAAGTCTCTTCTTTATCTGTAATGTGATCGTCCACTATTCCCTGCCTTATAGGACGACTGATACTACGTAACGGTTCAGTTCCCCTTTGTTTGTTTCTAACAAAATTTTCTTGTTTTTTAATACTTTGCTTAGCTTTTGGAAGGCAACCTTTCTATCCCAACGCATCTTCGGCATTTAGTTTTTCATTTTTCCGTCTTCTGCTTAAACACTATGATATTTACATGGTTTTACTAACTTGATTTTGGTGCCTCTAATTTATAATTGGTATGTTGCGCTATTCATTTTGTTGACAACCATATATTCAGTTATGTTTAGACCTTTCTTCCAGCTTGCATTTACTACCTTCTGTAGCATTCCCTTTAGTTTCCAACTGCGCCTGCTATCCACATTGTGTCATCTTTACCGCTGTTAATATTGTCAAAAGTTTAATCATAGATATGGCAATATCATAAGTAAAATATATATTAAAGAATATTACAAGATAAATTAATATAAGAATCTTGAAATTGAATAAGTGCTGTATCTTAAATCTATTATGTCATGCCTATAATAATTGAAGATCCGAGTACGGTAAAAAAAAATGTTGATACAGGTAAGCACATTAACAAAATCTCTGGCAGGGGCTTTTTACAAGTGATTTATTTTTTTTAATTCACATGTAGAAACACTCATCTACGCTGATGAATAGTAGACATGTAAAGAAAATATAAACATTGGACATATTGAGTATCACTTAACATCAGAATTTATGCAAATAGAATACATGTATTTACTAATTTGCGTAACTCTAACTCAATGACCCGGTAAGGGATTGTACTGAACAGAAAGCAAAATAATAATAATAATAATAATAATAATAATAATAATAATAATAATAATACTATCGACCAGACATAATTGAGATAATTATTAAAAAGCATATTGAAAACACTTCTGATAGATGTTGCAGTCGCAGTCGACAATAGCACATCTTTGAAAACGTTTGAGAAACTAAGTAAATACAACGACGTCCGGAATGAATGTGGCATCTGAAAACATCAATATTACCTGTTCTTATTCATGTTTTGGAAATTATATCAAAATTACTGGAAGTCCTATAATGTATGACTTGCAAGAAATTATATTCATTTGTACTCCTCGCATGCTACATAGATTTTTCTCTTGTAGTGACTTCAGTTACGTTTTTTTTTTGCCCGACATATAACACCTAATCTGTTTGTATCTTTATGCCTGTGATTAAAACTTTGGGTCAACTCAAAGGCAATAATAATAATAATAATAATAATAAATAATAATAATAATAATAATGGTGGAATACTTGGCCAATCTAAGATAATCTGAACCATCTTAGATTAGAATAATACAGAATTAGTAAAAATGGGTAGAAGAAGGCGTAAGTTGATGAATATGCATAAGGATCTGAATCCAAACAGTGATAGCAGCCACAATATTAACAATATAAGATATGCAGATGACACAGTGTTTATAGTAGATGCAGAACTGAAACTACAAGAACTCTTGCAGAACCTAATGCAGGAAAGCGAGAAGAATGGGCAAGAAGATAGAATTCATGGTTGTCAGCAAAAGGAACATCCCAATATTGCAATATTGCATATTCTAACCGACGATAGAAAGTGCGCCACCAAAGTCTGAAGACGCGTTGGCATGGTCAAATATACCTTCGAAAAGCTATGCCGAATATTAAGAAACAGAAAGATTTCGTTAGAAATAAGGATCTGAATCCAAACAGTGATAGCAGCCACAATATTAACAATATAAGATATGCAGGTGACACAGTGTTTATAGTAGATGCAGAACTGAAACTACAAGAACTCTTGCAGAACCTAATGCAGGAAAGCGAGAAGAATGGGCAAGAAGATAGAATTCCTGGTTGTCAGCAAAAGGAACATCCCAATATTGCAATATTGCATATTCTAACCGACGATAGAAAGTGCGCCACCAAAGTCTGAAGACGCGTTGGCATGGTCAAAGATACCTTCGAAAAGCTATGCAGAATATTAAGAAACAGAAAGATTTCGTTAGAAACAAAGAAAAGTGTACTGAACAGTTCTGTAATATCAGTCCTTCAGTATTGCAGTAAACGCTGGACAATCTCTTCAGAAATGTAGAGGAGATTGAAGTAGCAGAAATATGGTTATACAGGAGGATGATGGGGACGCCATCAACCGGTGATGTAAGCAAGTATGAATTTTTAGAGAAAATTTAAACAAAAAGGAAACTCATACTTAATATCAAGAAGAGGAAGTTGAAATTTCTAGGGCACATAATGAACAAAAAAAAATTGGATACTCACAGGACAGATTGAAGGTAAGCGGGACATAGGTAACAACATAACATACATAGTATGCGTAAATAAACGGATGGCGGTACAAGAGAAATAACAAAAAAATTTGTTAAAATCTTCGAAGGACAGAAAATTGTGGAAAGCCATGATGACCGATGTTTTGAAGGGACACAACTCACAGAAAATTTCTATACGCTGTTTATTCAAAGAAAGAAGACTTGTGAATTATGTTAAAATTTCTCATTAACTGTTTCTGGCGAAATGTAACAATGAAGTATTTTAAGGAGAATCGGTATGACAAGTTAAGAGAAAAGAAATCTTCATGGTCAGGTTTTTTTTTCTGCAAACAAAGAAAATTACTGAACTCGAGAAGTGGCGTCTATAAAAGGAGAAACAGTGTCACAGTACGCAAGAACAGTCCCTGAGAATGGATGAGGAAACAAGATAGACAGATCACAAAAAGGAATATGAATGAGACAGCCACATATTCGCTGAATGTCTCAAGTTGGCACGGAAGAAATATAAGTAATATGACTAGACTGGTAAGAGAATCCATTGGGAATTATGCCTTAAATTTTGCTGCAGAGTAAAAGAGAACATCAGCCAGAGGCAGTGGTAGAAAATGACTGTCACAAGATATTATGGAATTTCTTATCACAGGCAGATCATGTCAATGAAGCACAATGACCTGACCTTACTTTTATAGATAAGGGGAGAATAGTAAGTGTCAAATTATAGACTTTGCTGTTCCCTGTGATACAAATGGACGCCAAAGTAACAGAAAAGAAGGAAAAATGCCAGGATATGGCTGCGGAGCTGAACTACTTCCTGTAGTAATGGGTGCGCTTGGAAACGACCTAGAAAACTGAATAAAGCGCTTACAGGGAATTGGAATTGGGACCAAGATTATAGACCTTCAGGAAATTACCATTTTTTGGCATAATTCTCTGAAAAGTTCTTTAGTTGTGAGTAGTCTTGTTGACTACATGCCTCAAGAAAGCAATTTTCATTGACTAAATCAATCTGCGCTACACAAGCATAATGCTTCTACCACTAATACTACTACTACTACTACTGCTGCTGCTACTACTACTACTACTAATAATAATAATAGTAATAATAATTGTATTAATATTCCAAAAGTTTGAATATAGCATTTTGTTGTCCAAATTTTATTTGAGATTTGAAGATCATCGAAAAATGTAGAGCGTTCCTACTTATTAAAAAGATAAACTTCATTTTGAATTATACTAAAGGTATGAACGATTCTTCTTAGCTCTCCATATATTTGTCCTTAAGCCAGACTTGGCTCAGCATAGCAAATTCGGTAATACTGAATATCGATGAACGGAAATCTTCACCGCAAAATCTGTTCGGTTGGACTTGTTTATATTTTTAATTTTCCTCATTCGTTATTGTTAACTTACGTTAGCAGCCCACCAGGCTTGTCTCTATCACCCACGGAGATGTATAAGACTATGAATTTGAAAAAAACAATATTTCTTCCCACAAAATTGCACCGTTGCTTGCAAGGTACAAAACTCGATTCTAATGACTCATAAATTCGATCATGGTTGGGATGAACTAGACTGAGAATCTTTTGTTTTAAATTCAATGTCTTTGGTACATCATTTAACACTCGGAAATAATCCAAATTTTAAAAACCCTTTTCTTCATCTCTTATGTACTGCATCTCTTCACAACGTGGGCAATCCATTTCCTGTTCTTTGTAGTTATTAACAATGTTTGTGTTTTTGCTATCTTTCCTACTCCTTGTTCTGCCAACCATTTACAGGGGTGAAGTTTCCAGCAGCCAGCTCTGACAGTCGAACTAAACATTCTTGCTGTAACACTCTCATTTGTATATGTTTATATTAATGTTTCTGTTAATATATTTGTTTAACTCAATTCCTCTTTTTGTGCATTTCTTTCTGGTCCTAACAAGGCCACAACACAAATCGAACGTTCTAACCACTTGGGAGTTTTCGGTGGTTGTACTAGAACGAAGTCACAAGCCATCGTGACCGAGAGTTTGAACTTGATAGCCTTGTTCAAACTGTTGATCACACTAGATAACGCTCTCTCTTTCTCTTTTTCTCTCTCTCTCTTTCTCTCTCTCTCTCTCTGTAACTAAGGTCCGCTTAACATAATTGCAGTATGAAACACAGGTGGGCTCTGTCGGTGTTGAACAAACACAAATGTACCTGAGCAGGTGCCTTAAATTGAGATTAGCTAGTAGACTGCTATCCTCGGATACGAGTGGCTGTGCCATTTACATATCTGGCAGTGAATGCTGGACCCCCTCCTCTCAGATAAAGAAGTGACTTGAAGCAGTGACTTGAATATTGATATTGAGCACTTTATCCCATACATATAGCACACATACATATGTGTACATATATATTATACATATATATATATGTATAATTATAAATATGAATTAAATAAAGAGATATGAACAACTATTTGTATTTTCATATGAACAACCATTATATATTTTATTGTTTATTGTATAATTTTACATTTGTCCTATATTAGATTTTACTTCAAATATTACACGTTGAATTAATTTACAATATGACGTTGCTTCCACGTGATCCAAAGTATTTGAAAAAGAAAACGTATCGAATGACTCATCCCATTCATCTGTTATTATATATTCCTATTTTTATATTTTAGTTTTCCTCTTTTTATTTTTATATTTATTTCGCACTAACTCAATATTAACTTTATATTTCTATTTATTTTAATTTGGCCTATAATTCTATCTATCTTTTCTCTTTCTTTTTTCTTTTCTCTTTCATTTTTCTTTTTCCATCCCTTTCCGTTATTTCTTCTCCTTCTCTCAGATCTTCATATACGTATTTCCTTACCCACACACTATTGTTTTTCATTTATAGCCTAATATTAAATTATAATTATAATAATAACGTTTGTATCAATATACTGTATAGTGTCATTCCCGAGAGACCTAGAATTTTCGAAAACATACGTATAGAAAAGTTATTAGTATCTGACGATTGTACACACATGAAACTGAGTCGTAAAACTAACGTAGGCAAAATCCAGAGACGGATGTACAATGTGATTGGTCCTGATCTGTCATCTTGGCTACAGTCGCTCTCTCTGTCGTCGCCTCTTTCTGTCTTTTCTACAAATACTTTCACGGTAACTTCGACGAGCTACTTTCGTTAGTTCCCAGATTGAATGAATTTAAATGATTTAAACGTGCTACTAGGCTGGCATGTCGGTCCCACCGTTTGACTGTCGAAACAGTTAAACGTAGCTGTCTCTTCTACTCCAATAGCTTCATGTCTCGCACCACCCGTCTTTGGAATTGCTTTCCTATTACTTGTTTTCCCTGATAGCTATAATCTACAATTATTCAAATGTAATGTCAATCGACATTTCCAGCCCTTCTCTTCATTCTTTCCTTTATCATGCCTCTTCACTCTCGCTCCCATTCTCTGTAACCCCTTGCGTGCTAGTGGCCTTGCTTGGGGTGAAATGCTTAAAAAAATGTAATATATATAGTTATCAATATCTATCTATCTATCTATCTATCTATCTATCTATCTATCTGTGTGTGTTTGAGTCTCTGTGTGTGTATATATGTATTCCTGTGTAAAATGTTTATTTAAGTAGAAATCCTTCATTTTTTAAAAACTTTTCATGTTTACTTTGACAAGAAGGCATTAGACATGTCTAGATTCAGAAACATTTCAGATAATCAACTATTTTATCGACATCAAAAGATAAAAAAAATATGGGTATAGTTTATCTGAAATTTATAATATTTTAATTCCATATTTATAAGTTTTGAGAGTCGCCACGACGTCACACCTAATGAAAAATAAAAGTCTACCGATAAACTTTTGCGTTTCTGTCATCAGTATCTTGTTATTTATTAAAAAAAAAATATTTTTATCCCCAGGAAAATGGAAATAAGATTTCCCTCCTATAAATAAATATCAAAAGCGCTTATCAAAAATTCATGGCCATTCCAAGAATTTATTTAAGAAATAGCGCAGTGAACGTAAATTTGATGGTATATATATATGTGTGTACATGAAACGAGCAATGGATATCCACAAACACACATATTTATGGACACCACACACGCACGCGCACACACACACACAGACACACACCGACACACGCACATATATATATATGTATAGAGTATAGTATAGTAAGGTAATGAAGGGTTTGGTAATCAGTGTGGATAATTCTAAAGAGGATGTGATCTAGAGAGCTCAATGTAAAACCAGAGCAAATAATAATTAAATAATTAAGAAATAGACAACCTTATGTTCCATAACTATAATTTATTTATTATATAACAGAATATATATATATATATATATATATATATATATATATATATATATATATAATATGGCATCAAATGACAATTGAAAAATCATACATTTTGCCGACGCGTTTCGTCTTCCGACTTTTTTTCAAGGCAAAATGAAATCGAAATGTTTTTGTTGTTATAGTTACATTAAAATAAAATTGTCCACAGAATTATCTGGGAATTTAACTATATATATATATATTTTACCAAGAATATATATATATATATATGTTAAGAAATGGACAAGGTCCGACAATTTATTTATTAAAGACATTTTTATTTATGTTTAACGTTGTTATTTTATAGATCTTAAACAGAGCATAGATAAATGCTCTGTTTAAGATAAACAGTATTAAATAACATTTACCGGCCTGAATGTCCGAGAAATTTTCATAGAAAATATTCGTTCATAGACAGGATTCGAACCTGCATCCTATACGGAACTGTCATATACGCTGACATGCCTTAACCACTCGGCCACCATGAACCTTATTGTAGACAAGGTCGAATTTACTGTTATAAACTACAATCTTCCATGAATCTCGTACATTCATAACTGCTCTGGCGTATCGAATGTAAACAAATGACGTCATATGTTAAGAAATGGACAAGGTCCGACAATTTATTTATTAAAGACATTTTTATTTATGTTTAACGTTGTTATTTATAGATACAAGTATTTAAGCAAATGCTCTGTTTATGATAAACAGTATTAAATAACATTTACCGGCCTGAATGTCCGAGAAATTTTCATAGAAAATATTCGTTCATAGACAATTACCATAAGGTTCATGGTGGCCGAGTGGTTAAGGCATGTCAGCGTATATGACAGTTCCGTATAGGATGCAGGTTCGAATCCTGTCTATGAACAAATATTTAAAAAATAAATAAAAATGTCTTTAATAAATATGTATTATTTGTTTTTTATTATCTATGCAAATGTAACTGATTTTTACCGTGTTTTTATTGAATATCTTGTGGAGCGTGCTTGACGGGGGAAAGTGTGTATGAACTTAATGAATATTATAATGTTTATTTTTACGTTGGCTTTTTGTTCTGTATGATGTGTATATGTTGTATTTATGTAAAAACTTCTCAGAATTAATCTGTAGTAAAAGACAATAGGTACAAAGCGAAAAAAAAATAGACAACAAGAAAACTGTATGTAGTTCGGGTTGGCTTAAACTACATAGTTTTCCTGACGTTTTTCATTGATGTATATATATATATATATATTTTTTTTTTTTTCTGAACAAAGATCGAATGTCCATTAAAGAGCAATTACTTGCAAAACAATATACCAAGCAGGATGGAACCAATTTCAAGTCCCTCAAGGTTATACTATTTAGAAAGTCAAACTGAAATATACCTTTAATTTTGATTGTTTCTTTTTAATGACAGCAGCCTAAAGAATTTAGAGTCTTTGTATGCACGCTATTCTAAATAAAATATAATATATAAAACCTATAACATAAAACAATTAATATAAAACTAATATATATTATATAATACCAGTAACATAAACCAATTATCTTGGAACTTATAAATTGTAAAAATCACAATATTGAGGAAGGAGAAAGCAAAAAATGTCGAAATAATAACTGTCACATAATCGCTTAATATTTGACTTATAAACGCTAATATACAATATGATACGCAGCAAAAATTTTATATCTCTTCAGCAGAAACAGAGGGGAAACAGAGATTTTCCAGCCACAAATTAAGCTTAAGTAACGCTAAATGCAAAAATAATACATCTCTCTCTAATTGTTACTGGCAAATAAAAGATAGTGAAGCCCAACCACATAATGATGGCAAGAACTAAACTGTCAAGGAGAAAGATATAATCTTTGCTTTATTGAAAAAAATGACCATTGGAAAAAAATATAAATAACTCAAATTTAGTAAACAAAATAAATTGTCATATGTAGGCATAAAAATAAATGAAAAATGTTGAACCATATTGATTTCAGTACTTGCCATATATGATGGTATTGTAATTTTGTAAATTTAAAAACTTTTCGTATATATATATATATATATATATGTGAAAAGTGAATATAAATATAAATAAATATATATATATGTATAATTATTTATATATTATATGCGTACTTATTAGAAAGCGCTCAATATCAGAGATAGAGTTAACATATTTGGTTGGATAGATGTGAGTTTGTGACCCTGGGTTTCACGCTTTACGATCGCTAAAGCGTGAAACCCAGGGTCACAAACTTACATCTATCCAACAAATATATATATATATATATATATATATATATATATATATGTAACATTTTTCTTTTACGCTCAGATTTAGATGTGTGAATGTATAGCTGCTAGTATGTATGAGTGTATTCTTTTTTGTATGTGCGTTTATGATATTAGTCTATAATCTATAATAAGTAATCTTTAATATGTTGTTATTGTTTTAAAAAGTATATCTGTATATGTGATTATATTAGTCATATGTTTTTTGCGTGTGTACATATATAATTGTGTAATGCGTGAATAAATTATAGTTAAGACATAACTATTGGCTATATTGGGAGTTGCATATATATACATGCATATGTATGTGTACATATATCTATGTATATATATTTATGTGTGCGTGTGTATATACGTGTATATATGTATATATATATGTGTACATATATATGTATTACACTTTTAATTATTTTTTGTTTTTATTGTAGGAATAGCTGTGTACGGATTAATGTTTTTTGCGTACATGTTATATGTACAAGTATATACATAAAATCTCTCCTGAATTTTAACGGATAATAAATAGTTCTAATATATATATATATATATATATATATATATATATATATATCAAACAAGAAGACAGACACTCTCTTGGATATGGACATCGTATGTGATAAGGTAACTTGATTTGTGGTTTCCACTTATTCTCAGAGATTCTAACGCTTTTTACTTACATACAGTTTTGTTCTTCTTTAATTCTAACTGGAACAGGCCAGACAGAGCAGACGACCACGACGAAACGCGTCGTATATATCTTTTCCACTTTGTCTCATTATCTTCAATAAAACATTTGTATGCACCTCTTTATATCTATGTAAATGTGGTTGTATATACTTATATATTTGAATACGGGAATATGCACTTCGGAATATTTCTCACGGAATTTCCCTCTTGTCTGAGAAGGCTTATTCGTAATTTGTAACGTCGATCAATACTATATATATATATATATATATATATAAACATTAATATTAACATCCTCTACAAAAGTCAAATACACGTCAACTATAAACAAGTGGAATATTCACTTAGTAATATCTTAAAGAAATCACTACCCAAAGCGACCTGAACAAGAAAATTAAACTAATTATCTCTTACAAAAATTTTAAACAGCTAACATTTTCATAAAATAAACCTGTAAAATTAAAACTACAAAGGACCAACATTATTTACGAGTTCAAATTACCCTTAAGTCACTGTGTTGCTGATCATACCAAACACATAAATAATTACATTGGTCACACTACTACATGCCTATTACGTTACACCTGTCTGACCACGGCTCCATTAAAACTCATTTAAGAGCACAGAAAAACCTACCAGACTCCATCCGAAACATACTATTAGAAAATTCAAGCATAATAACTTTATCCATATGTAAAAAAAAACATAAAAAATGGAAGCCCTAATATTAAAAAAGAAAAAAAAAAGCCAACACTCAATGAACACGGCCACCGCGTGCTTACAGTGATTGAAAAAAAAACATCCCTATAACTCTAGATACATAACACAACCCATACATTCAGTTAAGTAAAACTAAAATCGTCTTTGATAATATATAGCCGAAAGCGCTCGAATATGTAGATTGTACACTTTGTGTCCAGAAAAGAAAACACTGTACGGACACAAGAAAAATGAAACAAAATTGTTAATCACATTAACCAAACATGTATAAAAGAGGGATTACTGCTTAAATACACAATATATATATATATATATATATATATATATATATATATATATATATATATATATATATATATATATATTAGGCATATCTGCAATGTAATGAACTCGTAAAATCGTATAAAAATGTTTAACCGAAAAAGGAATGTAGAGACCAACTCATAAAATCGTGAGCACACTTAGATGAATAGAGACTGCAAAAGAAGCACTTTTTAGCATCCTCAGACACGTATCCAGATCGACATAGACTCTTATCGAAGAATAATGCCCTGCTGCAATAATAGACATTAATAATGTCCTTACAAAACCCTCTTCTTGTGGTGGTCACTCGTAAAAGCCGATAAGAGATGGTTGTCGTTTTTTTTTCTATTGCGCCATTTGTAAAAGATGGCGGACAGCACAGACCCCACATGTTTTCTTCGTTCCGGTAACGTTAGTCTTTTGTGTGTCCGCATTCACCGCTGATGACACTAATGGGGTGGGCAGAGGTAATTAAAAATTGTGGCTTGGATTGCGGAGAAAGAATGAGAAATAGTTGTTCTTTAGAGAAAATACGATATCTGCAGAGACGAAAAAAAAAATTGGAGGAAAGTGAGGGCGTAAAAAGAAACGAAAATGTGATATTATAGGGAAAAGGACGGAAAAAAGATAAAAAAGAATGAAAGCAAAAAGGGGTAAAACTATATTAGAATGAATGAAATACAAGCGCTGAATGAAATGATTAAATGGAGGAAGCATAGATATTTGGAATGAACGAAAAATGATTTCAGAACAAAAAACCGACGAAAATATGTGGATATGTTATATTGAATGAAAAGAAGCGGAAAAGAAAAACAAAAATAAAAAAAAAGTTAAGGAAGAGGGCAAGAAAAAGAAATTTGAATTTGGGAAGATGATTGAGTCGTTTTATTTGCCTAAAGAACAGGAATCTTAAAAGGGTTAAAATAAAGAAAATATGGAAAAGAATGAAAAAAAAACAATATGAATTGGATTACCGAAATAAAGAATGAAAAATTAATAACATAAAAAAAGAAGTGGACATCTAAATGAAAAAGAAATATGAAAAAGAATAAAACGTTACAAGATATAATAAAAAACCGCTTCCAAAAAATGAAAAGAAAGGAAAAAATAAAAATATAAAACAAACAGAACAAATTAAATGAAGGAACTTGTTTCATGAACAGCCTCGCAATAACAAAATAAGACAAAGATGGAAATGGTTAACTTGAATAGAGAAAAGAAAGACAAGAGTTATTTTTCATATACAGAGGTCTTGTGCGGTTTGGGAGAAGAAAAATAGAATTGTAAAGGAAAAAAGGATTTAAATAGCGTGGAAAAGAATTAAAATACATCAGTGAGATGAAAGATAAAGAGAAAAATTAAAGGAAATAGACGAATGAAATAAAGAATAAGGATAAAAAAAAGGAGATAAGAAAAATCAGATAAAGAAAGTAAGAAAAGTCTGAATATATGAAATAATGGGAAAAACATGAAAGAATGAATTGGATGATGTGTTTTTTACAGTTTATCAACCCATTGCAGGTTATTTAAAACCAGGAAATATTTTTAGATTGTAAGAAGTTTTTTTTTTAGATAATAATGATTTAAGGATACACGTCTTACTAATGAACCCATAGCTGGGGGAGAAACAGTGGAACTTTCCCAAGTGTATTTGTGCGTAAAGAAATTTAACGAAATCAGATGGAATTTGAACTCCGCTCCTCTATAAACAATTCCGAGCTATTAGCCATTATACCATAATACAATATTCTTACAATCTGAAAAAATATTCTTTGGCTTTACAAAGGGTTGATAAACCGTAAAAACAAATCAATCAGCAACAATCATTTAGATTTTGTATTCCTTCAGTGTTAAAACAGGATAACCAGAGAGCAAATAGATTCAATATTGTTAAAAAAATATACATATATGATCAGAGCCATTTTTTATTGTTTGCTTTGATAGATTGATTAATCTTTTACGGTTTATCAACCTTTTTAACGTTATTTAAATCCGAAACGTATTTTTAGATTGCAAGAACTTTTCGGGGGAAGGGTGGTGCGGGAAGATAATAATGGTTCAGTAATACAAGTCTTACTAATTAACCCATATTTGGGGGGTCAAGCAGTGGATTCATACGTTCGCCAAGGGTATTCTTGCGTAAGTGAATGTAACGAATCCAACTGAAATTCGAACTCGGTTCTCCGATTAACAATTCCGAACCTTTATCCGAAACACCAATCCCACATGTTAGCTTACAAAACCTGGTATTCCCAAGCGGCTACACATCTAGTTATTGACCAAGCGCGACGTTGCTTAACTGATCGTATGATACCCGGTGTTTAAATGCTATATGGCCGTAAGATAAATGGCGAAAAATATATATTCTGCCGACATGTGTGTGTGTGTGTGTGAGAGAGAGAGAGAGAGAGAGAGAGAGAGAGAGAGAGAGAGAGAGAGAGAGAGAGAGAGAGAGAGAGAGCTGTGCAGATTTCTGTAAGTCAGTAGAATAAATTTTCTTCAGTCCTCTGAAACCTCGTGACGAGTGGTTTGAACAATCACGTAAAATTCGTCGTTGAATCTCTGGAGTTGAGGTGATGAATATCATATCTATCAATTGACAAATTTTATTTGTATCATATATATATATATATATATATATATATATATATATATATATATATATATATGCATTAAGAAATGGCCAAAATCCGACAATTTATTAAAGACATTTTATGTTTAACATTCTTTTATAGATACAAGTATTTAAGTAAATGCTCTGTTTAGGATAAACAGTATTAAATAACATTTACTGGCCTGAATATATATATATATATATATATATATATATATATATATATATATATATATATATATATATATATATATGTGTGTGTGTGTGTGTGTGTGTGTGTGTGTGTGTGTGTGTGTGTGTGTTTGTTTCAAAAAATTGATGTGCCTTAATAATAAAATAATAATAATAATAATATTAATAATATATATATATATATATATATATATATATATATAGTGCGGAAAGAGAAAGGGAGAGGGAACAAGAGAAAGGAGAAAGATAGGATGAGAACAGCAGCGAGATAAATATAGAAAGAGCGAGAACAAGAGAGATAGAAAGGAAGAGAGAACGAGAGAGATAGAAAGAAAGAGATAGATAGAGAGGGAGAGATAACGAGAAGCAAGGAGGAAGAGAGAGAGAGACGAAGAGTGAGAGAGGGAGAGAGAAAGAGTGAGAAAGAAAGCGATGAAAAAGTGAGAGAAAGAGAAAAAAACAAGAAAGAGAGAGACGGTGAAAGAAGAAGAGAAGGAGTGAGAGAGAGGGATAAAAGAGAGAGAAATGGAGAGAGTGTGTAAGAAAGTATCATTAAAATAGGGGGTTTACTAATAATAAAATGAGAGCATCAGTGTCCCGTTCAGGTTATAAAGTTGGTAGGGAGGAGATAATGTTTTGTCGAACAGAAAAAGGATTTACGGGTGGAGGTGGGAAACAGAGGATTTTCCGGGGGTGAAGGAGGTTGGAGGTTTTGGGGGTAATGTTAGGATCCCGGTGTGGGGAAGTGGACTGCGAATTCCTGATCTGATAACCGAAACCCTGATTGTCAATTCTCTGGCTGCCATTGTCATTGGCAGTGATGAAGAAAAAAAATCTCAGATCATTATATTGCATTATTATTATTATTATTATTATTATTATTATTATTATTATTATTATCCATACGCTCCCTTAACGCCACAGCAAGAACTTGTAACCCCTCTACATACACAGCTATCGCAACTGCAAGTCTCGCCTTTTCTCATTTTCAATCGCTATTACCGTTCGATCAGCGGACATAGGATGTCGATTCTCTTCATTTATTCAGTTTCTAATTAGCTTCTATTTTTCTTCTCACTGGGATTTTTCCGATTCTTCTTCATTTTATTGTTCTTATTTTTCTTCTTCTTCTTTTCTTCTTCTTCTTCTTCTCCCCTTTTTCTTCTTCTTCTTCATCTTCATCATTTTTTTCTTTTCTTCTGACATTTTAAATCTTTTCTTTTTCTTTTCTTTTCTCCATTTTATATTTTCGAATATTCTTTTTTCTTTTCCATCATCATTGTCTCCTTTTTACGTCTCCATATCACTGAAACGATTCTTCCTTTTCTTCTTCTTCTTCTTCTTCTTCTTCTTCTTCTTCTTCTTCTTCTTCTTCTTCTTCTTCTTCTTTTTCTTCGTCTTCTTTCATGCATTTAATGTTCACACTTGATATTTAGAAGTTATTAATAAAGGTCTCGTGACAGCATTTCTTCTAATATATCAGGCTCATTTCTCAGTATTCTAACATAACTCATTAATGCCCTCATTTGGACATTCTCAATTCTTTATACAATTGTGCCTAATCCTGATTCTAGTGTATTTGTCACCTATCTAACTATTAAAGGCATGATTCTAAAACCCATATTCCACTCATTGATGTCATTGTTGTTATCGTATATTAATTTTGTTTGTCCCTCCTTTCATGAGTTCGCACGACCATTTCGCCGTGTCAGTACTTCATAAATGATTTACTATTCCGTTTTGATCGCGTGGAAAGACAAAAGACATATCACCGACGCCATTCTGTTTCAGTGAAAAGCATAAAGACAGAAGTGTTCAACGTCTCCTTCTAATGCCTCATGAATAATGGACTATTCCGTCTGATCGCGGGTGAAGAAAATATATCAAAAACACTACTTGGTTTAAGTGATAAAATGATAGAAAGAAAGGAAGATAGACGAGTTTAATATCTGTTTCAGTGAAATAGAAACAATTGATAATTTCAAATCTTTTCGTTTGTACCCCCTTACTTCTTAAAATAACGGCCAGAATTCATATTTATGATTGCTATTATAATATTTCATGCTTTTGTATATTCATACCATATGTCTAATGGTCAACAGTTTAGATTGGTGGACACCAAGCTTCCTCAAATGTCCAGTAACTTATGCATTAGATTCGCAGACCCCAATAATGCCGTAACATATATCTCAATTTTTCCAGAATTTTCTATCCATCTAATCTGAATACAGGTTGAGTATGCTTTATCCGAAATTCCAAAAATCCGTAAAATCTCCAAAATCCGGAAGTATTTCAGGTGCTGACATGACTTGCCACAAATCGAAAATTTCCGAAAATAGCAGTAATTATATCAGAATATCATTATTATTATCCTCCCACCAAATTCTTACAATCCAAAAATATGTTCCGGTTTTAAATAACATGAAAAAGGTTGATAAACCGTAAAAATTTAATCTATGAATGTATTGCTCAATTCATGTTCTTTAGCTCTCTTTCAATATTTCTGTTCGGGGTTCTTGATTCATTCAATAATTTTAAAATTACTCAGTTCTTCAGTTGATGGCGTTTTTCCGTCACCCTCATTAATATCTCCATTCCCCTGTAGAATCCTTCTCTGTCTGTTTTGAGAATGTTATTTTGTTTATAAGACGTATTTATCTCCCAATATGTCCTCACTTTGTGCTTTTAGTTGAAGAATTGATTTAGGACCATTTATACAGTTAGTATGACATTTTCTTCTTTTATATTTACTTTTCATTTTTAGGAATTTTTTTGCGTTTCACTTTTATTCCTTTTGATAATTCATCTAATATTGTGCGTTTTTTCCCCCCGCAGAATTCCAATCTTTATCAATCTCTCTTTACTATAATGGGTATTTATGTTTATTTCTTGTCTTAACTTTTGTTCCTTTCCATTTTTGCATCGATATAATGATTCTACTGCTGCAGAGTCAATTACGTCATTCAAGTCAATATTTTTCACTATTTCTTTAATTTATCTGCTATTCTGAAAATGTTTTTCATTTTCAATGCCTTATTTGGTCACGTTTTTCTCTTTCTGATATCTTATTTTGTTACCTTTGCTGCTTTACTAATTATATTTATTTTCATTTCCTCAATTTCCTCTGTATTTTTTTTCTTCTTTCTAAACCTATTTTGTTTCTTTTCTTTATATTTTCAGTTTATACTTATCTTTATTTGCTTTTCCCTTTACTTATTATTCAATATACCAACCTGCATTTTCTGGATAACTACCGGAACAATGAAAATAAATAGCCGAGAATTCGAAATACAATATTTAGTCTCCCAAATAATTACTAAATTAAAGCAAAATACGTTAAATTTATAAACGTTTACCTTTCTGTTCATTATTTAATAATTCTGTCGGATTTAATCTATATTTTTCAATTCACTTTTAGATTTTTACAAATTTTTCATGTTAGTTTTAACATTTCCTTTGAGCTCAGCGAACTCTGCTCCAGTCAAACTTTATTCTTTGATAATATACATTTTAACATTTGTTAATTTAATCTATATTTTCAATGATATTTGGAAATTTTCTTCTTCCCCTTCTATATATTGCATTGGTAACATTCTACTTTGAAATTTGTGCCCACCATAGTCAATTTTCTTATAATCTCCTCTCGGACATTTGAATAATTTTCGTTTCCCTTCAATGGTGTTGAATACGATAGAAAGTCTTTTGGTATCATCCGTATACGGTGTTCATTCTCATCGTTCATAGGAGTAACATATTGCATATTTTTCAACGCACCCTGATTTTATCTTCGAGGTTGCAACCATTAATGATTAATTGCTGCCATCCCTTAATGAGGATTTCTTTAATTCTATTAATAACCGGAATGTTTCTACTTTATCCTGCTGGCCAGGAGGTATTCTTGTCGTGAAACAAAATCTTATCATATACGATATAAATAAAAAAAAAGATTAATTAAAGAACAAATCGGAAAACATTTATAAATTTTACATTTTTGGCATTTATTTTGGCTTCATCTAGATTTTTTTGATGAAGCTAAAATAAAGTTGAAACATGTTAAATTTGTAAAAGTATTCCCGTTTGTATCGTATTTATTCATTCTGCCTGATTTCATTCATTTTCTTGCAATTAAAAAAATGCTTATATACGTCCAGTCTAAATTAATATACAGATCACATAAACCTCAAATTTCTTTTGAACAATTTTTGCCAAATTTGAAACGATTAATTTACACGCCAAAACAAGTTGTTTAAATTAATCGTTTCAATTTAAAAGATGTCTAAATTAATCGTTTAAAAGTTGACTAAAATTGTTCAATGCAAATTTGAGTTATTGAGGTTTATGTGATTTGTACAATAACTTCAAACGGACTGTTAAAATAATTTAATATCTAAACCATTTATAACATAATTTCCATAATTTTATATTTTCGTTTTCTTAAATTAGAACAAAAATAAGAATGAAATACTTCAATTAAAACTGATTTATCAGTCTAAATTTAAACCTTAACAAATCTGTAATATTTCCATCTGAATTATTATGTAGTTAAATTATTTACACGCGGTTTATTCTGTCCATCTTTGCTGTAATGACAAAATGGTGACAATAGTCAGGGTTTATAACATGTACTATAAATAGTTCAGGCTATTTGGGGAATTCATTTAACAGAGGCCGGGAAACTGACTACAAGGTAATCATTACTGGTAGGTTCACCTGTGAAAAGAAATCTTGTTTTTAGAGGCACAAAACACCAAACGGCACCAGAAATAAACATGGACTGATACAACTTCACGGTACAACGAAAGGGTTTTTGTTATTCGCATTAGTATGTACAGCTCATCCTTATAAAAATGTTTGACTTTTCGAAGCTTTTGTAAAAAAAAAAAAAAAAAAAAAAATGTTACCTATGTTAAACTTCCAAACGAACCTCATTGAAAGGATAGGGTTGACCATGAATGGAGGAAACTGAGGGCCTTCTAGGTGATGACCAAATATTAACTTGGTTACAAGCCAGTTTCTTTCCATTCATGCGATCACCAAAGTTAAGCAACGCCGAGCCTGGTCAGTAATAGGTAATTACTCAGAATTGTTAAATGGAGAGCCGATTTCCAATTCTCGTTGGCTTCGATATATTCACTTGTGAAAGGTATGGATTTAACTCTTCTCCCTCCAGCTATGGGTTAATTAATAAGACTTGTATCACTAAAAGCATTATTGTCTCCCCACAAAAAATAAAAATTGCGTAAAAATTATTTAGATTTCAATATTAAAAAATCCACATCGCTTGATATGCCGCAAAACAAAAGTAACCATCCAATTCTATTCTATAGAGCTGTGTGAGCAAGATCAGTGGTGAGATCAGCTTCCGGGTTCTAATTTTGTAGATTTTGGGTAGTGCTTCCATAAACCGTATTATCATCTTCATATATATTTCCTAATGGTCTGAAAATGTTCTTAGATCGTTAATATATATCAGAAAACATGTGGCATTATATACGAGTTCTGGTTGGGTCATTTTAGATAGGGCTACATGTTTTCTTATGGTTTTTTATTTTTCGCATCTTTTCAATTTTCGATTGATTACATTAAAACAATATGAAATTCCGGGTTATCGTTTAGATGAATTTATTCTAATTTTTTATCCGTTTTACCTCAAGCAAGACGATAATGACTCTGACACAGGAGATTACATCGAATGACAGAAAATGAGAAAACTGGGAATACGGAGGTTTGAGGAAAGGGCAATAAATGAGTCTAGTTTAGGAAGACATAAAATGGCGATTGACGTTGCATTTAAATGTTTGAAGAGAGTAGATGACAGAGAAGCAATAAATTGGAAGAGATTTTCACAGATGTGAAGTGTTAGAAAAGGAAACGTTAGAGTAGAAGTGGCAGTTACATCTAGCTAGTTCAACAGTAAAATGGTGAGACCTACTTGTCAATCTAGTAGCACGCTTAAATTCATGTAGTCGGGTTACCAGGGAAAATGCTCATCAGCACGGCTGCCATGAAGGTATTTGTATAAAAGACAGAGGGAAGCTATGTCCCATCGGTATGAAAGTGATTGAAGTCGATATGCTTGGACATGATCGATTATATTTGGATTTTGTCACGAATCTCGAGATATACGACAAGAGCACAAGACCAGATTTAGCAACAGTATTCAATGCATGAAAGTATAGTAGATTTATAGTGATTTTCCAAGCGTACCTTAGATGCGGCACAAGGCCGAAAGTATGGGGCACCCAGTGAGGCTCGAACTCACTACTCAGTCGTAACTGACCTAGCGAGACAAGCTTGCTAACCATTACACCACCTCGAGGTGCCCAAAAGTGAAATATGTGCCCTCTGGCAGGATTCGAACCAGCACGCCCCTTTTTGCAGGAGAAAACGTCGTTAGATCCGCCCGGCTTTAGACCAACTAGTGATTTTCAAAGGTACCTTAGATGCGGCACAAGGCCGAAAGTATGGGGCACCCAGTGAGGCTCGAACTCACTACTCAGTCGTAACTGACCCAGCGAGACAAGCTTGCTAACCATTACACCACCTCGAGGTGCCCAAAAGTGAAATATGTGCCCTCTGGCAGGATTCGAACCAGCACGCCCCTTTTGCAGGAGAAAACGTCGTTAGATCCGCCCGGCTTTAGACCAACTAGTGATTTTCAAAGGTACTTAGATGCGGCACAAGGCCGAAAGTATGGGCACCCAGTGAGGCTCGAACTCACTACTCAGTCGTAACTGACCTAGCGAGACAAGCTTGCTAACCATTACACCACCTCGAGGTGCCCAAAAAGTGAAATATGTGCCCTCTGGCAGGATTCGAACCAGCACGCCCCTTTTTGCAGGAGAAAACGTCGTTAGATCCGCCCGGCTTTAGACCAACTAGTGATTTTCAAAGCGTACCTTAGATGCGGCACAAGGCCGAAAGTATGGGGCACCCAGTGAGGCTCGAACTCACTACTCAGTCGTAACTGACCTAGCGAGACAAGCTTGCTAACCATTACACCACCTCGAGGTGCCCAAAAGTGAAATATGTGCCCTCTGGCAGGATTCGAACCAGCACGCCCCTTTTTGCAGGAGAAAACGTCGTTAGATCCGCCCGGCTTTAGACCAACTAGTGATTTTCAAAGGTACCTTAGATGCGGCACAAGGCCGAAAGTATGGGGCACCAGTGAGGCTCGAACTCACTACTCAGTCGTAACTGACCCAGCGAGACAAGCTTGTTAACCATTACACCACCTCGAGGTGCCCAAAAGTGAAATATGTGCCCTCTGGCAGGATTCGAACCAGCACGCCCCTTTTTGAAGGAGAAAACGTCGTTAGATCCGCCCGGCTTTAGACCAACTAGTGATTTTCAAAGCGTACCTTAGATGCGGCACAAGGCCGAAATTATGGGGCACCCAGTGAGGCTCGAACTCACTACTCAGTCGTAACTGATCTAGCGAGACAAGATTGCTAACCATTACACCACCTCGAGGTACCCAAAAGTGAGATATGTGCCCTCTGGCAGGATTCGAACCAGCAAACCTCTCTTTGCAGGAGAAACCGTCGTTAGATCCGACCGGCTTTAGACCAATCAATGATTTTCAAAGAGTAGATTAGATGTAGCAGAAGGCCGAAATTATGGGGCACCCAGTGAGGATCGAACTCACTACTGAGACTTAATAGTTCGAGCGAGACAAGCTTGCTAACCATTACACCACCTCGAGGTGCCCTAAATGACTTTCTAAGCACAGCGTAGATGTGGCACAAAGCCTAAAGTATAGGACACCCAGTGACGTATAGTAGATTTATAAATATACAAGATGGATTCTGACGATAAAAATTCTCTGGTACAACACAGGGAACCAACTTTTCTTGCAGCAGATGTAGCAATTAATTCTGCATTTAATTTATTTTTTTCCTCCTTTTAAATTGTCTAAAACGATTTTGTCTTTTATTAATGCCTTTTGGATCTCTCGCCCGTCATTGATTCCAGTTCATTTGTACAATTTCTTTGGATATATTCTATGAATCATGGTTTCATTATCAAGTTTAAAGACGTGCACTGTACCAAAATCCCTCTCTCGCTTAGTTGACTGAGTGCATTTGTCTCTGCCTAACGTCATGATGATATCATATCTGAATTTCTTTACTTTCGTTAAATAGCCTTCTGGTACATTCTTTTTAGGAAACACTTTCATAACAACTATAATAAAAACAAATACCGAATACCCATCGGGTTGCAAGCCAAGATTTATTCAACTATAAGTTAGCTAGAAGATGGCGGTGGAGACATCAGCTTTTTATTAGGATTAAATGAGTCATCAAGTGATTCAATTTTTAAGTATAGAAACCAATAGGTGCATATTATAGCACAGCATCCACGCAGAAAAAATAATTGATAAACTGATTAAATATTTAATATCCAGACACGTTATTTTGTCCGTTTGATAAATATAAATACAATATTGTGTAATAGGGATGAAGTATTGTTGTTATTGATGTTTTTGTTATTATTATTTTTTTTATTGTTGTTGCTTTTGTTGTTGTTGTTGTTCTTAATATTATTACTAAAATATGCTCTCAAAAATTGTTATGTAAATGAAATTTTAGCAGATTTCATGTAAGCTTCATCTGTTAGTAAGATTTACTAAAGCAGACACTGCTTATTTACTTTCGAATCCTAACCGAAGATCTAAGGTCAGAAATGGCATCATGATATTTTCCAACGAACATTTTTGTTAAAAAAAAAAACAAAAAAACACCAACAAAAAAAAAAAAAATCCAAGATCACACACACTTTACATGGATAAAACCCACCATAAGATATGAACTATACTTGTGAGAAAAGCACATTCTGATTTTGTGGTCTTTAATCGCTGTGCCTGGGCGATTAGCTTTGTTCTGTCTGTGTGAAATTTGAAGTTCTATCAATTTATTATAGGCCCTATATCTGTAACCGGGCCTTGGTGATGTTCATACCATTTCTTGTAGTTTCCTTCCATTATTATTATTATTATTATTATTATTATTATTATTATTATTATTATTATTATTTAGGTCCATCTCCTAATCGGAGATTAGGATATGGACGTGTTTCGGACGTGTGATGATGTTCCTATTCGCAACTTAGTAACACAATCCTTTCCTTAGTACACGGGATCTTCCAAGCATCTTCCTGGATATTGTCCTGATTGCACTAAACACGAAAGCGGCCAAATGCTCTGCTGCTTGATATATTTCTTCGAGTTACCTCTTGCCTGGTCATGTTACCTTTGTATATTCACCTGTTTTATTTGCACATTGTTCTTAATGGGTGCTTTTGTGAATAAATCAGGGTGATTGCTCTCTAACTGCTTGTTACTCACATTATTATTATTATTATTATTATTATTATTATTATTATTATTATTATTATTATTTATACACATAGACGAGTGATTCTCATTAGATATCAAATGGCAATAAGTCTCCTCAATTCTTCAAGACTTTTGAAAGTGTTAACTGCTGTCTTCTGGATGTTCAAAGATCTTCCGTACGTTTTAAATTCTTTCAACTATTTTGCTAGGCTTTTGAGGACAACTCTCAGGTTTTCTAACAAGAGTGGCACTGCTGCAATTCTTCGACAGTTTTTCAACACACTTCCAAGGTTATGACACTATTCTTGCTTTCTTTAATTTTCATTCCCTGATAAACCACCGAAATTCTGTATTTTATATACTCTTTTTTGTACTTGTTCACTTCAACGACAGCTGTTTATTATTATTATTGTTGTTGTTGTTATTATTATTATTATTATTTTCAGTGTATGTATTATCTGTTCCCTAATCATTTTGACTTTCTTTCCTCATTTCCACCCAGAATTTCTATCATATTCTTCATTAAATCTGCTTTGATAATAATTGTTGTTTGCATTGACTAGCTCATTTTGTTGTTGTCGTTGTTTTTGTTGTTGTTGTTGTTCTTCTTCTTTTATTATTATTATTAGTAGTAGTAGTAGTTGTAGTAGTAGCAATAGTAGCAGCAGGCAATAGTAGCAGCAGGCAATAGTAGTAGTAGTAGTAGTAGTGAGAGTGTTAATATTCAGCATAATTATAGCATTCTTTTTCTTGCAAATCCTATGTCTTCTCTATTATGTATTTATTCTCTACGGAGCCTTGTTCAACAAAAACAACATTGGCAACAACTTTGCTTCATTTTTATTTTTCTTATTAATTCACACATTCTTTGAAATTTTTTAAACATATTTTCACAAAATCATGTCTCCTGTTTGTGTTCCATTTTTTCATGTGAACAGAAATAGAAAAAAAGAAAGAAATATAAACACTTTTTTTTTCTTTTCTTCACTTCTGCAAAACTAATAATTCCACCAATGCCAATATTAACGACATTTTTATTCATCCATATATTAACGACATTTTTATTCATCCATTCATTAACTCGTAACGTTTTCTGTGATATTTCGCATAAAAAATGAAAAGAATAATAAAAAAAAAGAAACGACACTATGTATTTCTATTTCTCTCGACCTTCCTGATATCTTTTCTTGTATTAAGCTCCTATGATGGCATCATTTTCATTTTCTTTTAATTGAAAACATTCACGGACAAATATATTTGAAGTTTAATTTTTAGCAAAACATAATAGGTTGAAGGCTGCATTGCGTGAAGCTCAATCATTTTACCAAACGAAAATTAATTTCATCAAATTATTCATGCATTCATTTGCATAAAAAAATCATTTAAAATATAAATATCTCTTTTCCGAGGGTGTGATAAATATATACTTAAGGTCCTGAAAAGATTTTTTTATCTCATCAAGAAGTAAAAAAATTTTGTTATCTGACCATTTAGTAAGAATTTTGGAAGTAGGGTGGGTCACGAAATTTTTCGTTACCCATGTTTTTGTATATGGTAATAGAAATAGTAACATTGATTACACAGGAATTATTCAACATTCATTGACCGAAAAGTCAGTGTTACTGTCGGTTAAAAAAAAAAATCGTAAAACTATTGGGGAGTGAGTAGTCATGGTCAAATCTAAAATAAATAACAGAGCTGTCCAATAAATAGAATTGACAAAATTTGCAATAACAAGAAGAAAAGAAGAGAACGGAGCCAAAATAATCTAAAGGAAGCAAACAATCTATGCAAGGCAAATTAAAAATAGCAAGGCAAAGCAACAGTAATATGGCAACAAAGTTCACAAACTAAGAATTAGCGTCGATACATAAAAGCGAACGGGACTGCATCAGATGTGAAACCCAGAACCAGTCTATTTTATTGGCTAGGGAGAAATCCCAGAATGCATTTATGTGGTTCTGTCTAAAAAAATGGGAAGGGTTAAAGTATTTTGCAGTCATTCTTACTGAAGATTAGAATCAACATATATTTTTTCAATCTGTTGCTGGAAATCGGCCTTCCTGCTAAAGGACCGTCCGAGGGGTGGGGGTGGGGAGACTTTCGAGTCCAACCGTCAAAATGAAGAGGATCTGCGACGTGCTGTCAGGGCGGGCCCGAATCGCATAGCTGCGTCCACCACCCACACTCTTCTGTCACTGCTGCTCACGACTCTTTAAAAGTAGGGTGGGCCTTCACCATCATAGCCACCAGAGGAGAGAGGGTGACGATCGCGATGCTCGGATGCAGGCGGGTGCCGACGACGACGAATGATGGGGATTTCTTTCCAGACTTTTTGTTTAAGATAGGTCAACATTATTTCATTATTTTCCTTTCTAGTTACATGTACTCTCTCTCTCTATATATATATATATATATATATATATATATATATATATATATATATATATATATATATATATATATATATATATATATATATATATATATATATATGGAGGCACGGATTGAGGAATCGCAGAGCCGAGTTCGAATTCAGTCGAATCCATTACTTTCACTTACGTGCTTGGGAAAGGTATGTATCCTCTTCATCTCCCTCCAGCTATGGGTAAAATAGAAGGACAGACTGGGTTCTATAGCCTTGGATGGCAACTGGTCTAGGAGAAGGACAACTCTGAATTCAAAACCTGCGGAGGGTCGTTTGGGAACCTCGTGGCATGCATTCAGTGCACCAGGTTTCTGTATTCGTCCCTCCAAAAAAGTGTGGCTGGTCCTGCACGAGGCCTTCACCACTATAAACAAATCTCATGTGCCGGTGTCGGGATGTCGGTTTCCTGGGGACTTATCGGCCTGACCTCATACGTCGAACGCGACAGGAGAGTCGATTATTATATATATATATATATATATATATATATATATATATATATATATATATATATATATATATATATATATATATATATATATATATATATATATATATATATATATATATAGTATATATATATATATATATATATATATAGTATATATATATATATATATATATATATATATATATATATATATATATATATATATATATATATATATATTGAAAATCTCCAAGTTATGTCATTTTTGCTATTTGGTAACATTCTTTGCGGTTGTGTAGTGCCAGTGTCTGGTGTGCTGAATTAACTTTTTATGCCGTAGCAGTATTAACTGGTAACTTAACTTGATATAACTTTTTCTTTTTTTTTTCACTGGGACTATGACAAAATTTATATTAGAGGATGCTGGATAGTTCTTTGCATGGCTAAATTTGGATTGAGAATTGTGATGTTTGGCCATTTAAAAATGCTTTCAGAAGATGTTGCACTACGACCTAATTACGTTTCCGCTGGGAAACTTTACTTTCCCCAGTACACTAATTACTGAAATCTCTTATCACTTTCCCACGCATGGTGTTCCCACGTGTCATCTAAAACCTCCACCTATGAAGCAAAACAACTTTTCTTTGGTCATTCCAACTCTGCGCAAGGCTGGCTTGAGCTCAACAACTAATACGATGCTTAAGCTTACTTACTTCTGAACCAAGAAAAAGAAAAGATTTAAAATATCTACACTTAAATCTTTCAATGATAAAAATAAGTATAAACTTTTCTTTGATTGTTCCAACTCTACGTAAGGCTGACTTGAGCGCGATCATTATACCGATGCTTATTCTTACTTAACCTAACTCCTGGAACAAAAACAAAAAACGGAAATACTCCAGAGATATTTAGAACTTTGTTTCACTGCAGTTTATATGAAAAAAAAATGGAGGATAGACAATCTGTAGTAGAAACATCAGTTTTTGCATGTTTGTTTTTTAAAATATTTATACGTGAACATGCGCCACACCTAAAATAAATACAAACACGTTGCCTTCAAGATTCATATATGAATACATGGCAAAATGAGGAATGACAGTGATAATCAAAGAGTATTAACATCTTCAATGTTGTCGATAGCCATGATCACCCTCTTCTCGAAGGAGCAATACACACAGAAGAAGTTCCAGCTTTTCATTTTCTGACAGTTTTGGTTCAGTGATTAGCCGGAACAGCGATCTTTACTTTCTGACAACTTTTCTTCGTGATTTAGGGTAAACAGATCTGGTGTTTTGGCTTAGATTTCATGACTTTTTGAACGTCAAAGTCGGAGTTATGGTTATTTTTATCTTTCTTCTGCAAGACAGATTCGCTTTTATGAAGTTACCATTGTTTTTTCAATGGCGTTATTTGAGGACATATGCACAATTGCCAGTAATCATTGACCTGAGAAAGCATTTGCATAGAACTAACACTTTAGATATTTCTGAAGTTCTTAGATTAATGTTTTCATTTTGTAGACTCTAGCAGGTTTGGAGAAAACTACGCCTAGCACAGCCGTGTTTGGGGTCTACTTCTTTTTATCCTATGCTAAATTTGTTATAAACATTCCATTCATCAATGTATCTGAATATGTTTTTAATCATTTCTGTCCAATCAAGGAAATAAAGTCACTAAAACGCAACGGGTTACTGAGTGTTAGAGAATATGAGGAATGAAATACTATTAAGAATAGGACAGAACAGGAATTAAGAGAACAGTAGGTAACGATTGGCAGTGCATTTAAATTTTTGAAGAAAAAACTTGATTGGTAAGCAAGAAGTCGGAAGAGACCTCAACAAGCAAGAATTACGAGAGGAGAAACTGTTAGCATAGAACTTACGGTCACATCTTGACACCTGTAAAATGATGAGACCTTGTACTGTGTTTAGATTCATAAAGTCTAGCGGAACATAGCGGAAATTTCATGTGAACAATTACCATGAAAATATTTATAGAAAAGACACAGAGAAGCTATGTTATGACGGTGGAAAAGTGACTGAAGTCAAGATACCTGTTAAGAACCAATAACATTGCAGTTTTTCGAGATCAAAACTGATTGGAAAGCAAGAAGCCGGAAGAGAGTTTTACAAGCGATATAATAAACTATTAGCATATAATTCATAGTTACATCTAACAATTTCAAAAATAAAACGATGAGACTTTGCCGCCAATCTAGAGATGTGGTTAAATTCATAAAGGCTAGGTATTATAGAGAAAAGTTTATCAGTACAATTACTTTTATAGAAAAAGCAAAAGGAAGCTACGTTATGGTGGTGAGAAAGTGACTGAAGCCGAGATGAAAGATCAGGATCGGTAACGTTGCAGATTCTTCTTTGGAGTTTGCCAAGAATCTCTAAATATATAGCAAGAGCACCAGACTAGATGTGATGTGGTAGCAGTATTCAAAGCAAGGACGAATAATAGACTCAAAAATATATGAAATAGATTTTGGCGCCACACCTAAAATAAATACAAACACGTTGCCCTCATGATTCATATATGAATATATGGGAAAAATGAGGAATGAGAGTGATAATAAAAGTGTACTAATAATAGCTTCAATGAACAATTACCATGCAGCACAGTTAGATATGATTTTTTCATTTCCTTTCAGCGGAAAACTTTAGCCCTAGAGGACACATTGAGTCACTCTCATGGTGGTTAGCATCAGCCATGCCGGTGAAAGTCAAAAAGGGTTCACTCAGATCACTAAAAGAGAGCCTTTTCTTTAGGGGCGTTTAAATTAAAAAGCTATTACTAGCTCAGTTTAACAACAGGCTGTAGATCATTTTTTGAGATCATCTGCCAACTTGATCTAATCGAACCAATCAGATTTACTATTAAGAAAGGAGTAAATACGTTTGTCATTAGCAGAGATAAAGAGTTGAGAACTGATGGCGAAGTAGGTCTAAGGATAGAGTATTTATTATTTAGATTTAGTATTCTGAAATTTTATGATGAATTCAGGATAAGTGTCATCACTGCTTTTATCCGATTTTCCAGATCATAGTTTATGTTTTGTAAAAAAATATTTTCATTCACACTTCTTAGAAAGTTGATTTTTCTGTTCAAGATTATTCTCATCACAACTATGAATACTTATGTCATCAGCATAGCCTTTCTTATCATCCATACACTGGTCTCGAGTGGGAAAACATTAATGCTGTTTTCTGTTAGTAGATTCGTTTTGTATGCGGCATGGACTGCTTAAATGATCTGTGCCCATCTCTTCACATCTGTGTTTATATACGCGCAGAGCATTGAATTAGAAAGGAGTAAATAGTTAGTACTTCTCATCTGCTCCTTTTTTTTTCAAACGTTTCCATATTGGAGGCATTACTAGAAATGTATGGCATTGTGAACCGATAATTTTCCTTTATCAGAATGAGAAATTTAGTAGAGTCAGACCTTGGGAAGAGGAAGTTGTGCATTAATGCAGATAAAAGGGAAAACATTTTTGTCGGTGAATAAATACAAATTAAATGAATAAGTTATACTTGGAATATTTTTGCAATCAGCATATGATTGTGAACAAAGGAGACACACGACCATTACAAAGAAACAGAAATCTTGACATGGCCCGTGGGACACAGTATGAGAAACCTTGATGTTTATTATTGAATAACAGGCATGTTAAGCGACAGAAAAAAAAAAAAAACAGACATCAGTCCTATCGCCATATTGTGTCAATAATTCTAACATTTTTTTTAAATTCGTAGCGCCATACTGTGTTGACAGTCACTACACACATAAAAAAATTAAAAACAAGCGATTTACTCTCACGAAACCTATATTTGAATGGCATTATTATTTAACATTCTTCATTTGACAGCACATAAGTAACCAAATTTTATATTTTCAAATGTCGAAATGATGAGGTTCGTTATACCATGTTATATTTGGACGAGAAATGTGATTTGATATTAGTTTAATTCTCGATACAGTTTCATTACGTTGATATTTTTTGTTAATTGTATAAAAATAAGTGAAAGAAAAAAAACGTAACTGATTTTCATCTAACGGTTTTCAGCCATCTTTCTTCCATACGAATATTTTACATTGAGATATACCTTCGATATTACTATAGATGTATTATGCCATATTTTATTCTGCAATAAATTTGATATTGACCAAACAACATATCTAAGTTTCTAGGATATACTTATATAAGTAATATACATTCTGGAACTCGATTTACTGTTAAAAACTAAATGTTTGATTAAAAATATATATAATAACTTGGTTGGTGGTGTGACATTTTCTGGTGGAACGGAAAATGTTACACTGAAGAGTGGATATCTGTCTATATTTCTGAGATGTATTATAATTATTTACACTATTTACCTTTTTCGGGGTGCTGTCCTCATCTTTCTTGCCATATTCACGACGTTTCGGCCGTTGTAGGCTCCGGTCTTCTTCAGGTGATTGGAATTTCGACCTGAACCCTTTATTTCGTCGTGAATATGGCAACAAAGATGAGGACAACAGTCCAAAGAATGTAAATAGGGTGAAGAGTGGATGTAATTTCTGTGAAACTGAAAGTGAAGATACGAAAAATGAATATTTTTAATGAGAAGACGATGAGACAAAGTAAAAAAAAAAAATCTTCCGCGGCGGGTGCATACATAGACACCTACCAAAGCATTACAGTCATTTTTATACTTGTACATATATTTCCACATATACATACCCATTTATATATACACACACATGCACGCGCATACACACCAAAAGAGTTTTTATGTATAGTTGTACACATATACATAAATTTCATATATATATATATATATATATATATATATATATATATATATATATATATATATATATATATACATATATATATATATATACCAGGGTGTAACAACAAAACTGTCCAATTGTTTGATTAAGCTTTGAACCGTTGTATCTTAGAAATGATTAAAGATATCTTTCTGGAAATCTCCGGGTTTTTTATATCACTTTGGGACTCTACTTTGAACAATAAGAATGTATTTAGCTGAAATAATGACCCCTCTTGCTGTTGTGACCTCCTGATCCAGTTTTCCTTTTTACTGTTCACTATTTTTAAACTTATTCACCGTTCTCTTGGTGTTTTTTGTATGGACTTTTAAAGATGGTGCAAGAGTATGAATGTTGGTACCGTTACTGAAGGCCTGAAGACGATTTTAACCTGTTCCTTTTGTAGCTGAATAACTCAAAGGGAAAAATGGTGTCAAGATGGCTAAACGTCTAATTTGAAAAGCTGGAACCCCCCCCAAAAAAACTTAAAAATTAGTTTAGTGTTGTTTTAGATATTAAACATTATGTTGAGTGATGGGGGACAATTATCGCATGCTGTTACACGATTTGGACAATTTTGCTGATACATCCGGCATATATATATATATATATATATATATATATATATATATATATATATATATATATATATATATTGTTACGAGCATGCATTTCTATAGTAAGGGATTCTACCGAGTCCTACTTGTTAATACAAAAAAAGTTTTCATTCATGAAGTAGTTGTAAAATAGAGAAATTAAAAATAGAACATTTGGAAGATTCTAGATCATTCCAGTATATTCAAGAAAAATCTAGATTATACGAGAAACATCTAGAAAAATGCTAATTAGGTGCCCGTATAAAAATAGGTTTTTGGAAAAGGGTTGTCAGTTGGTAAAAAGAAATTTCTGCCAGTATCAACTCCGGCTTTTTTGATTCGAGGATTATTATATCCAGCCGAAAGAATCTCTATGAAAATTTGCCGACCAACAAAAACCCCAAAAGAGAACCCCTTGGAACAAATCTGGTAAATAGAGTTTTGACTATTTTCATTGACCAAACTACCAATTATTCAATATATACTTACATTTGTGGATTTCCAGTTAGCACTTAGATTACTTTGCTAGCCCTAATGTGGTAATGATACTTGACTCCCCTTCCTTCTCCCTTGTAACAAGACTTGACTCCCCTTCCTTCTCCCTCGTACCAAGACTTGACTCCCCTTCCTTCTCCCTCGTAAAAAGACTTGATTCCCCTTCCTTCTCCCTCGTAACAAGACTTGACTCCCCTTCCTTCTCCCTCGTAGCAAGACTTGATTCCCCTTCCTTCTCCCTCGTAGCAAGACTTGATTCCCCTTCTTTCTCCCTCGTAACAAGACTTGGCTCCACTTCCTTTTCCCTCGTAACAAGACTTGACTCCCCTTCGTTTTCCCTTGTAGCAAGACTTGACTCCCCTTTCTTCTCCCTCGTAACACTTCGCCCGTAAACTCTGTTTTCTGTTTTTGTATGCCTCAATTGTATATCTTGTATATATTTTATGTTGTGTTTTAGTAAATTAAATATTTGTTTGTGATATATATATATATATATATATATATATATATATATATATATATATAATTTTATACCTCTAATATTTGTAAGGTAATTGATTTTTATTTCTCAGATTTTATATCACTTTAAACGTTATTTTCGGTGGATACTCATATTTGAATAGACGCTCCATTATTTATTATACAGTATATCTATAGTAATATTTTCTTCTCCCAGCCTGGTGACTGATAAATAAAATCCCATTACCTTAAAAACTGTTTTGTTTACGTTTGGATATGAAACTGAGTAGATATGAACATTTCGAAAAATTTATTACGAGGAGGATTTCGCGTAAAGGCATGTTTCAGACTGTGCTTGAGCACCAAGGCTGCATACTGGACACTTGGTTAAGGTAAGTCGTATCTAATAACATTTTCCCTCTGCCGAGAGGGGGAACAGATTTGAATCCCACAGGAGGGTCGATATTTTACTTCTCGAATATTCACACCGTAAGACATAAAATAGATATACTGCTTAATAAATAAATGAAGTGTTTACTTAAATTTGAGTATCCACTAAAAATAAGGTTTAAAGTGTTAAGTATATACCTTTCCACATACACATATATATGTATATGTTCCCCTTCATATACAAACACATATACATGCACCCATACACATACAACATATTATTAACATATGTATATTGTAAATTACTATTTATATGTGTTAAGCGGTCCACCCCTTTTTATACAAGTGGACTCGCCTAGTGTGTAATTTTACTGCTGCCGCTGAATACCCGGAAGTGATACAGTGAGAGAGTGAGAGTGTGAGGTAACCGCTTTGTAGGAGTCACAGTTGCGAGCACGTAGACTCAGAAGGAAGTCATACTTCGATACTGAATTTCCCAGACTGTATATATATTATTATTGCTACTAATCGCATTTCTGGATCTACTAACCGTATTACCAATTGTATTATTACGTCAATACATTTATTTGCTATATGTCATTCCCGCGTTTGTCATTCATTTGAGACCGGATTTCATCCCGGAATCCACAACAATATGTACTACACTAATAGTCGTCCAAGATATGTCTGATTCGAAAAAAAACCCAAAAAAAACCCCAAAAAAACAAAAACAAAAAAAAACACAATTTAGAAGCCAAGATTATATTTATTTTACAGTTTATTTAAATGTAAACAATAATATTTTTATATTAATTTGCAAATAAATTTTGACAAGGCCTGTATAAATTCTTCCTATACGAACATGATTAATTAAAAAATATTTGCTTTACCGAGAAATTACTTATATACAGAAATTTAGAAAAATAAATTACGATAAATTAAGCATGAAAAGGTTATTAAAATCTGCTTTTAAAAATTGTTATACATATTAAATGCTTATGTTGTAAATGCAATTTGGCAGATATATATATATATATATATATATATATATATATATATATATATATATATATATAAAAGAGTGACAGCAAACACATCTAGTGTTGGTGACTCGGCCTGTCTTGTTCTACTGACACACAAAGGTTAGCCTTACGTGAATTTATTCAAGATAATTTAATATACATTATAATATAGATCTTGATATTTCTTTTTTAAATACTAAATTTTTAACTTATGCCATGGGCCGTAAGAAAGATATAACCTCAAAAGAAAAACAAAAAAAATGTTATTGTAAAAGATATTAAGTCATTAAGTTGGAGAGAGAAAATAAACGTTGGAAACGGTGAACAAAAGATGACTAGTATTCACTGCATGATAAAAAAAGAGAGTCTGAAAATATGAGCAAGATGAGAACAAAGTATAATGGCTTCGAGAGATTTGTGAACATTTCAAAGAGTAACAAGCAAGAAAATGGCTGAAGTTACCGTTCTAAATAAAATCAGAGAGAAAAGATGCTGAATATTATTGTCGAAAATAAATGAAAGCAACCAAACTGCCATCTTTAGTGAAAGACAACCAAAAGAAACTAGTGAGATGACTAAGATGTATATGAAAACTGATTCCTAATAATAATATTTCTAAAAAACATATTTAAGCTGTCATTCATATAACAAACGATCAGAAAAAATGTTCTACAAAAAGAGAATACTAATTTGTCAAATTTATTTTTGTTAATAATAATAAAAATAACTAAACAAACTTACTATTTTTTCACTTATTTAAATGAGTCCATATATTTTTAAGTAAATCTAATTAAACAGATTATGACTTATTTGCATTATTACGACTGTTATCCTCATCTTCATTGTCATTTTCTCATCGTTTCGGCCGTTGTACGCTTCGGACTTGGTCAGGTGAGGAGAATTTCGAACCGTACACTTTATTTCGTCCACCGGGGTAGATTGTTCTAGATACACGTGCCATGCCTCCGGGACACATGGCCCAGTGGATAAAAGCTTTGGTTAAATTCAGTGACTAGACCCAAAGTGTTGTGAGTTCACTACCAGGCTACAGCAGTGGTAAACCTTGGGGGAGTTGAGTTAAAAGGAAATAACTGATATATTTGAAGAGGCATGGCAGGTGGAACAAGAACAATGTACCTCGATGGACGAAATAAGGGGTTCAGTTCGAAATTCCACTCACCTGAAGAAGGTCGGGGAGTAAAACGGCCGAAACGTTGTCAATATGGCAATAAAGATGAGGATAATAGTCCAAAAAATGCCAATAATGTAAATAATATTAATACCTCATCTCAGAGATATAGACAGAGATTATAATTTATTTAGATAATTTCATAAATTTCTTCAGCTCAATTTAATACATTTGTTGCAATGTAAAATCTCAGAAGACTCTAATTCTCATTACGAACGCTCCAGGTTATTTTACTACTGAATTTTGTACAAACACGATAAATTCAAAAATTATTCCCGTTGCTTATAAATGGCAATTATAAAGTTTAAATTAATCATGCAAAAAAGGTGAACTATTTTTAAATACATTTTAAAAACTATTATGCAAATTAGATATTACCACTAGTGATGTAATCAGCATTTTGTTAGGAATATATATATATATATATTAATACAACTGAGACGACACACAATTTCCTTTTCCCCTTTCTTTCCCGTATTCTCTCTATATGAAATCATTATTCTTAATTTTTAAACCTAGAGTAAATTTTTCCATTTTCGTTTGGTTTACAGGTCTGAAGATTTGAAGCCGTTTTTTATCGACTTCAATGAAATAAAATATCACCAAAGTTTTTTAAGTGTTTCTTTTTGTCATTATATATATATATATATATATATATATATATATGACAAATACATACATACATACATATATATATATATATATATATATATATATATATATATATATAACAGTGAACATAGAAGTCAACACGTCTTGACTTCTATGTTCACTTTTTATATTTACACACGCTCTATTTCTGATATTGAGCACTTTATCCCATAAATGTAGCACATCTTAAGACTATATATATATATATATATATATATATATATATATATATATATCAGGTGTTTTGGGGAATATAATGTGTGATTTTAGAATAAACATTTTAGTTGGGTTCTAATATATTATGATAATAGACGCGCAGAATATATTACTCATTCCAATTGATTAAATTATCCTCTTTGTTAATTTTATAACATTCTCTTTGAGAATTTAACTTAAACAATTATATAACCTTTGTACATATAAAAAGAAGGTCTGCGTTTACTTTTTGCATGAATTCAAACTTGGTCATAATGCTTCTGAAACTACTGCCAACTTTAACATTAGTGAATAATCCGCTTGTGATCAGATAGTAAGGGTCTGATTTTGAAATTACGCAGTGAGGATACGAGTCTAGAAGATCAGTGCGATAAGGGACCGTATTGCAATTAACAATCATATTATGAAAACACTATTCGGACAAAGCCCACGTGAAAATGTAAAAGAATTTAGATAAACAGTGCATTTTAACAATATCTGACCATATCAAGATAATTGCCAAGGCGAAGAGACTCGATAAATGGGTTCCATAGGAACTCAGTGAAAGTTAAATCGACGCTTTGTAATGACTTCGATAGTATATTTGCGAAATTAGAATTATCCATTTATTGATCGAATGGTGATATGTGATGAGAAATGAATGTTTAATAACAATCGTAAACAGTCGCCTCAATGACTTGATCATTATATAAAACCCAAACCCGTTTTAAAACTGAAATTGCATCAACGGAAGATTATGGTGACTGCCTGGTGGTCTAACAGCTTTCAAGTATTGAACCAGAACATTACTGCCTGAGATTATTTGGAATCAACTCCGATGAAATTCACATTGAATTAAGATAAATCGAGTAGACTGGTTCGATTCTTCTTCATGCCAATAAAACAAACAAACAAAAAAAAAAAATAGCCAACGCTCAATAACCTCAACTATGGATATGGCTACAATGTGCTGGAAAATAAAACATTCCTATAACTCTAGTTATATACATAAAAAAATACACTGAGGCAAAAAAAAAAAAAAAATCATCCGCGATAAAGGCTAAAAGAATAGCCGAAAGCACACGGATATGCAGAATATTTGGACAATTTTTAAACATTTTATGTCCAGAAAAGAACTACTTATACGAACAAAAGAAAAATTAAATAGAAAGCTTAATCGACTTGACGATTGCGACTAGCATGAAACAGCCTGTCGCTTGTGAGTGTTGACTGCAATGTTCACTTTTATAATTACATACGTTCTATCTCTGATATTGAGCACTTTATCCTGTAAATATAGAACACCTTAAAACTATATTTCTTCATATATATATATATATATATATATATATATATATATATATATAATGGACTCTCCCGTTTTTGTGCGATAAACTTAAGTGGCATTTAAGACCCGTTAGTGATTTACAAAGGAGGCCACGTATGGAGCAAATGTGAGAATTGTGAGATAAGATCACTGTTAGATTGGCTGACCTTTTAGATCTTGCTCTCGCTTCTTGAAGATGATTCAGACAAGCAGATTGAAAATTGCTGAGTCCACTGAAACATGTTGATCTCCATTCTACCCGCTCCAAGGCTAAGCGCTCAAGGGTGTTATGTGGTATATTGACTCCTGACAAGTTGCTTTTCAGCTTGCCTTTCTATCTTAGCCATGGGCGTCCTCCATTCCTGTAGCCCTGATCTAATTGGCTGTACATTAGGATCTTGGGTATCCTGTCATCAAGACATGACCAGTCCACCGTAACTGAGACTGTATGATAAAATTCTCGATTCCTCCAATATTACACCTGTTAAACAGGTCTACGTTAGATGTCCTATCTTGAAGCTTATATATATATATATATATATATATATATATATATATATATATATATTATATATTGTCATCCACAGACAGACTGTTTCGCTGTTTCACAGAAATAAAACTTTTCGTCCTTTAGGACTTAATCCAGTTAAAGGAAAACACTCACTGCATTAGTTGTTCACCGTAATTATTCTTACCATAATTTTCATTTAAAATGCTGCTTCAATTAAAAGAGAAAACAATTTACTAAGACAAAAGTGTATAGAAAGTGTTTCAATCGCGAGATCATCCACAGTAAATTTGTGTCCAAATTCGCTCAACATTTCCCATTTCTTGTCAAGTTTTCTCTTATCACAATGTGGGATATTTAATAAAAAATAGTGGTAAAAATAAACAATTCTCTCCTAGAATTTCGTGATTTAGAGCGACTTTTTTTTGTTTATCTCCACAGACCATTGCTGATAAATTCACCCACCGAAACTGAACGCAATAACCACACAGAACGTACCGTTTCAGAATTCCTTCAAACTTGTCTTCTGGTCATAAAAAGGTCACCTATTTCTGTGTGAGCTAACAGTACTCGCATTACTTACAGCGGATCAATGCCATCGTTTTTCTTGTGATTGGTTCGCCAATCCCACGGTTCACACTCCTCCTCGGTCCATTGAACAGGAGTAGGAATTTATTCCTTGTTTTCCTGTTCCTTTTACTTCCACTCCATACTTATAACGCCTTCGCGTAAATTCTGAAGTTGTATTTATTATTTTTCGCTCAATAAGGGTAGATAGGTTTGCCTTATCGTCCAGTTCACATCACACTTCGCTCTTTAGAAAAGAAGAGGTTTATCGCCTGTTTTCTGATAATGTTGTAGAGTAGTTTTCACAGTGGAGGCTTGTATTTCGCTAAGTCGGTCCTAAAACGTTAGGAACTTGAAATAAGAGTTAATGACGCAGCAATCTAGTTGTGATAGTTGATACTTCAATGTCCGACATCGACTGACTCACTCAACTCCACTGAGCTCAACTGGCGACCGCTACTACTACTAATACTTATTATGTGTGGGAGAGTCTATTACAATAGAATAGGTAATGTTCTGGTATAACAGATAAGGATTGGGGTTCCGGTTCCTTCTAAAGCACTAACAAGCTCTTTACCTCCTATAAGCCTCTTGCGTCTTAGTGGCATCATCGCTCTGTTTGGGGTGGATTGATTAAAAAAAACAAAAAAACAAATTATGACAATATATCGTCTGTTGTCCGTCATCGGACACCTTTGAGGGGATTTCGAAATGAACCTTTCATCTAATCGAGAATGGTTGATTGTTACACGGATTATCAGACACTTCACGAAAAGCGGTCATGTGATAATAACAATTATTAAGTTATTAGGTCAACTATAAAAAGAAGTAAATAATTTCATCTTTAGCGAAGCCACACAAATCTCTTTTCTTATTATAACAGCAGTAATCCATATACTCGGATGTAGTAATTGACAGGCGTACATGCTTATATATCTCAGATATTGATATGCATAGTTATTACGAGACAGTAGCTGCAATTCATGTCATATATCACTGGTCATAATGTGCTGACTCAACAAAATAGAAAGGTATGATGTTTTTCTAAGAGTAGCATAAATGTGGCACAAGTCCGAATTTATGGGGCACTCGGTGTGGAGTAACATAAGTATTCAGTTGTTATTTATCTAACGTGACAAGCTTGTTAACCATAAGACCACGTCAAAGTGTTCCACGGTGTATAAAGAAACGATATATAGAGAGAAAATGAACGAAGATAAATAGAAGAAAGTGAGTGAGAGTTTTGATGGCTGAATATAAAGAGACATTGAACGAAAGTTCAAAACTCATGTTGGAATTGTAAGGTTCCAAAAAAAAATGGCGGCACATTTAAATGCTTTAAGGAAAAAAAGGATGTAGGAAAAATTTGCTTATTGCTTTTTTCTCATAGGAAAGTAATCATTGTTTTTACAAAAATCTACATAAAACACAGGCAACGAAGTGATAAGAAAGCGAACGAGGCGAGAAGTGTAAAAAATATATGATAAATGATAACCTTAACTGCAAGCACACGTGAATTTTCCACGGGTTCATCTAAATAGTAAATAAATCATTATACGTCTATGATTGGAGAATTGAGAAAGGTTGTTATCATTTGATTCATATGGCCGCTATAGGTGACAAATTTGTTTGTATGCTAACTAGTGGACCCGATGAAGAGAATATGCCACAGATTCATTATCCGAATTGTCAGTCCGTAGCTTCCAGGGCAAGTAGTTCTTGGTGGATTTGACAGCCCCATGCCAAATCGGTTTGAATACAGAGTTGTACTTTTCCTAGAATGGTTACCAAACAGAACTAGCGAATTTAGTCTGCCTTGATATTAAAACACCCCTGAATAATTTCATGCTTTTTTTCCAAGGTTTCTACGAATGGGATGTTGGCTGGAATTTGCACGGCGTGCGTTACACTTACTACACCGATAACAGCTTCGAGCGAATGTTAAAAAAAAGAAAAAGGAATATCAAAATATTTCGTTCGTTTTGCTCATCGGCCTTCTTCAGCTATCTATTGTCGCGCAACTTTGAGGGAAATTTGAACAGAAATGGTAGCTTTTCACCCGGATCATCAGACACTTTTGAGTCCTCTTCTAGAATGGTTACCAACCTGAGCTAGAGAACCCAGTCTGCCTTGTTATTAAACCATAGTCGCGGGAAGAAAACATGAATTCATGCCTTTTTCAAGGTTACTTGTGCGAAAGCGATCTTAACCGCTACATGCGTAGGTGATATTAATGAAGCACAAATATTGTCTTTGTGAAGATTGATTGATTTATCTGTTTAACGGCATATCAACTCTATATGGGTCATTTAATGCCAAAATTTAAGTTTTCTTGGGATCTTTGATGTAATAAAAATATATATGTTATTCTGCTTTCACAATTGATACATGTTTATGTGGACAATTACTAGAGTCGGTGTTTTATGCTGTAGGATTGTTTGGTGGCATTTTAAATGGATTTGATTGAAGTCGCTGCAATTTGTTAGTATGTATGTATTGTTGGTAGTATTACTATAAATATGTATTGTTGGTAATTTTACTATAAATATGTCTTGTTGGTAATTTTTTATATCAAAATGTATTGCTGGTATTTGTATGATAAAAATGTATTTTTAAACTTTTATAGTTATTTGTTTTCGTTTGGGTGATTCCCTATTTGGCCACCTATGGGACATTAACGTGTGCTACCACCCCGGGTCAGGGTGGTCATGGGAACAACAATAAATAAGAGTTGGTTCCACACTCCGGAAAACCTCCAATCTTCTGATCTGAGGCCTTGCTGTCAGTTGCATTTTATCGTCATACCCAAGACTGTCTTTGTGAAGATAGCCTTGTAACCGCCATAAAAGAACGAAGTAAGTTGTTCTAAAGAGACAATTAACTGCTGCTATACGGTAGAATGTTCGATACACTGGGAACACTGCGAACGGTTTGGGTTCGAAAAATAATATAGGATAAAGAAGATGGTTTCAAAAAAGGATAAAATATTAGATTTTGGGATCCAGAAAATCTGTTTTCAAGCAAAGAAGTCGGAAATTTTTCTTTGGTAGAAGGAAAAGAGATTCGATTAACCTTTTCCGCATACGGCTGTTCCAAGAGATGAAAGAGACGAGAAATAGCAGGGTTTTGAAGAGAGAAATTGAGAGTTCAAATGAGAACATTGAGAGCAAGAGTTGATAGTAAGACTAAGACCGTCCATGTTGACATGGGCGCAGATGCCCAGAACTGAGTGTGCTGGTCGTATGTGGTTGTAGCTATAAAGTACAGCACATAGGGAAATGTTCCAAAATCCCTGAGGGAAAAGATTGGAAAAATAGTAGATTCTGAGATGAATTAACACCGAGAATACAACAGCGGTTTTGAGGTTAACAAAAGTGCTGAGCAAATCAAGGTTATTTGAGGAAAGTGGTATGAACATAAAAATGAATAATGGTAATAATAATAAAATATGTTTAAGTTATAATAATTGTGGTTCATTAAAAAATCTCTGATAGCTTCTGTTTAGAAGAGATTCATAAACTGTAATGTGGAACGATTCAGTTGGCCAGGGAAGTTTTATTAACGAAAAATATAAATATTGTATCATTTAACATAAGACATTGTGAAAACAGAAAAAAAACTATATTCAATAACTTGTCTTACCAAAGGTAAGAGATTTTAATAAAAGGAATAATAATCAAACCTAATCGACTGGACATCGTGATCAAAGACCAGAAAAGGAACGAAGTGCTTTATTATTGACATGGCATTCCTTGCAGATTGTAGTTGGAGCCCTCAGATTGATTGGAAAAGGTTCCGATAGAGTCATTGAAGGGATCCCTGTTAACACATGCCTTAACGTAATACAATAAATTTTACTCACATCTTATACCTTCATATTTCTAAAATGTGTGATCATAAGTTTCTATTTTTACAATGTAAAATGCCATGATGACATTTCTTATCTTATGTCTCTGATAATAATAATAATAATAATAATAATAATAAAAAAACGATAATTGGAAAAGCAGTTATAGTAGTAGAAAAAAGCCAACATTTATTGAAAATGTGCAAACACTTTGGGAGAATATTCGGAGCATCGCAAAGGAATATACTCCCAATCAAACGAGAAGAAGAAAGAATGAAAGATAAAACTCTACAAGAATTGGCAACAATTTTTTGGCTTTCTCATCTGTCATTAATCCATTTTCCCTTCATACATCTATAAAATACTTGCACAAACTTTATCAATACTAATGAATAATCCCACGGATATCCAAGAATTGATCACGGAAGGTATTACATATTAAAAAAATAACGGGTAAAACAAATTACAGGCCAATAACATGCCTGACCACCACATAAATTGGCCACGTCTGTTCTGACGAACTGTGCTTTTTTTCTCGATGAAAACAGCATTCTTTAATTATTGATAAACAAAATGATATTGGAAAATTGCAGGAAAAGAAGTAGAAATCTCAATACAGCTTGGATAGATTACTGTAAAGCCTTTGATAGTGTCCCACACTCTAAGTAAAGTATACTATAGGCATGTGTATCTGGTATTAAATACAAAGTTGAATTCAAAATATCAGCCATAAACAGCTTGGCTGTAACAGTGGTGCAATACAGTTTCAACATCCTTAACTGGACCAAAGCTGACATTAAGAGAATGGACGCCAAAACAAGAAAACTTTTCACTTGCCATCGTATGCACCATCCCAAAGCTGATGTTGATCTTCTCTATGCATCCCTATCCGAAAGATGCAGAGAATTAGTTTAAGTAGAACTGTCTTACAACGCTACAACAATTAAATTCAAAGATACCTTTAAACTACAGAAACGATGGTAAGATAAATCTCTTCATCTTCAATACTCTGCCCGTACCAAACACGCTGATTTGAACAAACTTCATACCCATCGGTGGTTACATAGTGCAGAGTTAAAAGTTGAAACCGAAAATTTTATTCTTGCTGCACAGGCCAAATACTAGCTAACTAGAACTTAACAAACAAACATTCTGAAATATTGTGTGGAACCGAAATGCAGATTCTCTAATAAATATCCAGAAACTATTGACCATCTTGCATCAGATTGAAAAGTATTGGCACCAACTGAATATAAAAACCGACATGACAGAGTGTACCAATAATGGCATTGGAAAATCTGCAACTTTTACGAAAAGAAAACAGAAAGAAATTGGTGTGAACATCACGTAGGTTACCTAGATAGGACCTGTGACAATTTTATGGAACTTTACAATACACACAGAAGTAACTAAGCAAATCACCAAAACCTCGTGATCATGTGCCTTCTTATTGACATGGCAGACTGTAATGTATCTTGAAGATCTTCAAAAACTATCAAAATACAAGGACCTTGAAATTGAAATCACAGAAATGTGGCACATGAGGACATCAACAATTCCAATTGTAGTTGGAGCCCAAGGATTGACTGGGAAAGATAGATAAACACATTGAAAGTATTCCTAGTACCACAAGCTTTAAAGAAAAAAAAATGTACTCACAAGTACAACCCACAACCTACGAAGGACTTTATTTATATAAAATGGGTGTGATCTTAGTTTTTTAGTTTTATTTTCTCAAAAATACTCAGTGGAAAATGTCATGTGACCATTTCTGACCTTAGGTGTCTGTTTGGAACCTGAAAAGAAATGAGAATACGCCCCCCCCATCAAAAATGATAATAACAATTGCAGGAAACAATGAAATCAAAACGATAAGAGAAAATCTCACGTCCGAATAATGACAGTTATGGTTATTGTAACTTACGTAAGGAAAACTACAGAAAACTGCGGCGAATGCAGTGAAAACTTCAATCGCATAATCCATGAATTCAGCAAGAAGGGCTAAAAAGGTAATGGCAGTCATACACTACGAATTTTTGTTCGACTCGGTAGAAAATACCATCAGTAGAAACCAGAGACTATCTCGGAAACTAAAACAAAACAATATTTTGGGATTCCAACGTCCAGGTCAACCGCACTATCCAAGCAAGTGGATCGGATCAAATAAGGTAAAAAAACTGTAAGACCATAATCATAGCTTTACTGGTGGACCCCATAGATAGATAGATAGATAGATAGATAGATAGATAGATAGATAGATAGCTTTACTGGTGGACCATAACTACAGATGGATAGACAAATAGCTAGCTAGCTAGCTAGATAGTTTTACCGGTGGGCCATAAGTCTAGACAGATAGAAAGACAGCTAGCTAGCTAGATAGATAGATAGCTTTACTGGTGGACCATAACTACAGATAGATAGACAGCTAGCTAGCTAGCTAGCTAGATAGATAGATAGCTAGCTAGATAGATAGATAGCTTTACTGGTGGGCCATAACTACAGATGGATAGACAAATGGCTAGCTAGCTAGCTAGATAGTTTTTACCGGTGGGCCATAAGTCTGAACAGATAGAAAGACAGCTAGCTAGCTAGATTGATAGATAGCTTTACTGGTGGACCATAACTACAGATAGATAGACAGCTAGCTAGCTAGCTAGATAGATAGCTAGCTAGATAGATAGATAGATAGCTTTACTGGTGGACCATAACTACAGATAGATAGACAGGTAGCTAGCTAGCTAGATAGATAGCTAGCTAGCTAGATAGATAGATAGCTTTACTGGTGGGCCATAACTACAGATAGATAGACAGCTAGATAGATAGATATGTACATAGATAGATAGATAGATAGATAGATAGATAGATAGATAGATAGATAGATAGATATGTAAATGTCTTATTCTAAGTTTCTGGCTGGGATCGGGAACGAAATGAGTATAAAACAGACATGAAAGAAAATGATAAAATGATAATATTTGCTACAAACCACTTATTATGAGAATGATGATGATGACAATAATGTTGTTATTTGAAACTAAAATTCGCGAGGGTGGGGAGTGATGCAAAGGCAGTCCTATTTGTGGTAACGGATTGGGGTTGCATTCTGCGGTATGGTGTTGGAGATGTGCATTATGATATGGCCCATCATCCTTGGATTTCTTCTGTTAACATAGTTTTTGTTCCCTACAGTCATTACCTGACTTTCATACTGATTCGAGTTGGCGGGCGGGAGGGCAGGCGTGCGGTCGGCCGGTCAGGGTAGGAAGGGCGAACATAAAGAAACGCTGGTTATGGTCAGGGGGTAGGGATTGGTAGGACGGGAAAAGACAATGGACCTGGAACACTCTCCGAATGGAGTCTAAGCCTTCCGGTTAGACCCCCACAACCCATTTTTTTTCTTACTTTTTCTGGATTTGTCTCGTTTTCTTTCCAAATTTTTTCTTCCTTTAATTCGATATCGAGATGAGTCAAAGACTTTCATTCATTCAGTGTTTTTTAAATTTTTTTTTCATATTTTAATTTATCTGAATACAGTTTTTCTTTCTTTTTCTTAATTTCTATCATTTTATTTCCTTCTTCCTGATTTTATTTTATTTTTCATTCCTTCTTTCTTGGATCTTCAATTCTTTCGCTTTTTCATTTAATTTTAATACCTTTTTTTCTTTCTTTCTTTCGCTTTGTATCTCTTGGTAAATTCTTAGCTTTATTTTCCCTTTCTTTCTTTCTTTCTTTTATTTCTTCTTTCTTTCTTTTATTTCTTCTTTCTTTCTTTCTTTCTTTCTTTCTTTCTTTCTTTCTTTCTTTCTTTCTTTTATTTCTTCTTTCTTTCTTTCTTTCTTTCTTTTATTTCTTCTTTCTTTCTTTCTTTCTTTCTTTTATTTCTTCTTTCTTTCTTTCTTTCTTTCTTTTATTTCTTCTTTCTTTCTTTTATTTCTTCTTTCTTTCTTTCTTTCTTTTATTTCTTCTTTCTTTTATTTCTTCTTTCTTTCTTTCTTTCTTTTATTTCTTCTTTCTTTCTTTCTTTCTTTCTTTCTTTCTTTTATTTCTTCTTTCTTTGATTTCAATTTCTTTCTCGTTCTTTATTCTTATATTTTTATTTCATTTTTCTTTTTTATTCATTATTTTCTTTTTATCTCTTTCTTAATTTCATTCTTCTTTCTTTTTACTTTCTTTTACTGTATTTTAATTTCTTTGTTTCTTTCTTTGTTTTTTCTTTCTTTCTTTCTTTGATCTTCCTTTCTCACACTTCCTTCATTTTTATTTCCTTTTTAATTATTTTTTACTCTCTCATTTTCTTCAGTCATTACATCTTTCTTTGTGCTTGCTGCTTTTTTCTTTCCCATTCTTTCTTTCTTTCTTTCTTTTTTATTTACATCTTATATTTTCTTTTCAAATTTCTTTATTTTTAATTCCTTTTTATTTATGTATTTTTCCTTCTTTTTTCTTTTTTCATTCATTCTTTCTTTCTTTTTTCATTTATTCTCTTTCTTTATTTCATTCATTCTTTCTTTCTTTTTTCTTTCTTCTTTATCTTTCTTTCATACTTTCTTTCTTTTTTCATTCATTCATTCATTCTATCTATCTATCTATCTATCTATCTATCTATCTATCTATCTATCTATCTATCTCATTATTACTTCTTCTCATCTTCTTTTTTTCTTAGACTTTCCTTCTTCGTCCATTTTCTTTCTCTCCCATCATCCTTTTTTCATATCTACCTTTTTCTTCTTCATTTCATATTTCCTAGCTTTTACTTCCTTGATCCTTACTTTCGTCTGCCATCATTCTTCTTTCTTCTTTCTTTCTTTTCTTTCTTTTCTTTCTTCTTACCTTTTTGTAGCTCTGCTTCTACTGTTCCCTTCTCTTCCAATAACCTCTTTCTTTCCATTCCTTTCTTTTTCTTCTTTTTTCTTAACAGTCCTCTTTCGTTTCCTTTTCTTCCTCTTCCGCCATCTTCCTTTTTTTCCCGCCTTTCTTTTTCCACTCATTTATTTCATTTTCCATCACCCTCTCTTAATCTTTTTACTTTCTATCTTCTGCCTCACTTCGTCGCCTTTCCTTGCCAGTTCATTCCCTTCCTCACCCTACATCAGTGTTTAACACAATGAAGCTGAAAGCATTTCATTCACCAGGCGTCAGAAATCAAGCCACCCCTCTTTGACTCGCAGGCACGACTGGAATGTTCTAAAAGTGCAGAAAAAAAAAAGAAGCGTTGAGCCGACAATTGGACAGCACTGATACCGGTATCGGTCGAATCAGTTTGAAAGCAAATGACTACATCAATAACAATAGTAGGGTCTCCGACAGGAGATGGACGAAACGCCTTCGTGAGAATAATCATATTAAATAATATTTGTCCGGAATCTGAACGAAGCCACAAAAAATTGAAATTGTGAGTAAGGGGAAGGATTTCGAATTTTTCCTATTTTTCCGCTTTTTTTTGTGCGTGAAAAACAAAACAAACAGAAAACATCACATTTAAATCTAATTCATTTGGCGTTTATTGCCATAAAACCAAAATCAAATGAACAAAAAAAAGAAATTCCCCAACTCACCCACAGAAAAAAAAATCTTCAGGATCTGGGCGATGATAGCTCTCCACAACTTCCTCTCCTTTGTAGCGCTTAGTAGAGTTCTTTTTTTTCTATCTCTCCTAATCCCTGTTCTGCCAATCGTTTAAACAGGCAGGTAGAATATACGTTGTTTTCTTCTGCCCTCTTGACTTCGATATGTCCTGTGAGTATTAAATTCTCCAAGCCTTCCTTCCACATTATGATCCTTAGAGATTTTAACTTTCTCTTCCTGGTAATACATATTAGTGTCATTATTGTCTCATTTTCTCTATAAAACTTGATCGTTGCTCACATATTCAGTTCAGGGTTTTTTTCTGTTGCTCCAAGGCCCTTCATTTGATTGCACAGCATTCAGTACCATACAGGAGTACCGATATTACATAAGAGTCCAGTACTCTTTGCTTTGTTTCTGTTGCATGAAGTCTCTTTTTCATCTTTGATGAAATTGTCCTGCATTCACTGCCATATGCGAGTATCGATATTGCAAGTCCCGTACACTTTTCTTTGATTCTAACTCACTATTCCTCTTTCTGTAATTGATTACTTTTATAGCTTTCGCTATCCTAATACGTCTTAGTATTTCTATGTCGCATTTGCCGACCTTTGCAACTCCCCCACCAAAAACAAAAAACAAACCAAAAACAACCCCCCACCAAAAAAAAAAAGAAAAAAAAAAAAAGAAAGTTTCTTAGATATTTAAATTTTTGTACTTGTTTAGCTTTGCCATATTGGACCGTTTCTTTTACTGATAACAATTGATATTTAGTTCTTTCTTTTCGCTTTCTTTTACTACTTTTCTGACGGAGTTCTTGTAGTTTTCTTTCTGTGTCTGCTATTAACAGGATGCCATTTGCATGTCCAATATTGTTAAATTTGTAGCCGCCAATAAAGAAAACTGGTAGGATTTCTTCTCTCAGAGTGGTTTCACCGTAAATCTCGAATAAATCCTCCGAGAAGAAACATTTTCACCCCTCTTTCTAATTTTGTATATTTACTGAATTCATTTTCTATCCGCTTGCAGGTGGTTTGTTTCCAGTATAAGTTCCCTGTTAATCTAATAACATCCGAAAGTAAATCAAGTTCAAATAGCAGTTCCAACAATTCATTGTGACGTAATTTATCAAGCACTTTTGCCTAATATATGAGACTAATGTACACCACCATCTGCATTTTTATTGCTCTTTCTGATATAATTCTGAATATATATATAGCATTCTTGTTTCAGTGTCCTTAATGAGTCATCACTCTTTATTTATCAGAATTCGGATGTTTTGTTATATGGTTCATTAGGCTGTTTGTCCGATGGAGTTTCTATTCGTTTGAACCTGGCTTCTTAGGCAGTGCTATGCAAATAGATCTACTTAGGTCTTCCGGTATATCGTTACTGTTGTATATTTCATTTAATATGTTTGTAAATTTGCCAATGCCGAAATCATCTAAGGCTGCAAAATATTACAATTCCGTTTGGTTCTAATGCACTTTTTTGTTCAATTTGGTCAGTGTTGATTTCACTTCAGATTTTAATATTTCTGGTCCTTCAATATATCTAGGTACTGTAGGCTGCCTTCAGTCGCCATGGAAGAGTTTTCCGATGTATTCGTGTCATCTGTGATGCATTTTCTTTGATCTATTATCAGTTCTCCGTAATTGTATTTTATGCATCCTGTTCTTTTGTACTGTTAGTTCTCTTATGTTTTTAATGCATGTCTGCTTTATCTGTAATACTCATTCTTCTTATTTCTGCACATTTTTCGTTGAGCCATTCCTACTTAGCTTACCTGCATTTATTTGTACAATATACTATATTCTGTTCTGATATTCTCTTCTTCCTTTTTGTCATGTCGAGAATTTCATCTGTCATCCATTCTTTTTTTCTCGTCTAGTTTTCATTTGGATGACCTGAATTGCTGATGTTGCTAGATTTTCATTGAATGTGTTCTTTTATTTCCATTGTCATTTAGTTCTTTGTATCTGCTTTTAACGCTTAACGTATAACTTTTGTTTCAAATTTGAATAATTCACGTGTCTTGCAAATCGGTTGCTTACTTGACCATCTTTAATTTCATTTTAAGTTTACATATCACTGGAAGGTGGTCACTTTCACACCCGGTACTTGGATATGTTTTACAGTGTAAAACTGCATTCCTGAAACTTGATCCATTGTTATGCAGTCTTTTGGTTTTTCGTTTTCACTCCTGAGCTTCTCCCTGTCCATAAACAACCTGTAAGTTCCTGAAACAGGTGGATTTGTTTTTTTAAAATCTGTATCATCGCATGCAAGGTAATAGAGCCACAAAGACACAAGGGGTTTACAGGGTGTAGAAGAATTAGGAACAGAAAGATTTATAATGCGCGGGAAAAGAAAAAGAGTAAGCAGGAGGACAGTAGATAGCGATTGACATTGCAATTAAAATGTTGCAGATTAAAGTTGGTTGGAAAGCATGGAACCGGAAGGGAGATCCAAAAGCGAGAAGCGCTAGAAATGAAGTTGTTAGCATAGAATTTACCTGCTCAATTGTAAATTGATGAGGTCTTGACGCCAGTCTTGTACTGCGCTTAAATTCAAAATGTCTAGGTACGATAGCGAAAAGCTCATCTGAACAATTACCATGAAAGTATTTATAGAAAAGATGCAGAGAAGCAAAATTACGACGTTTGGAATGTGATTGAAGCCGAGCCGCCAGATCAGGACCAATAATATTGCTGATTTTTTTAGGAATTCATCATTCTTCCTTATTTATTATTTACCGGATATCTTATTTTTAATTGCTTAATAATTTGCATTCCTTCATTTTACACACACACACACACACACATAGTATACTAAACGAACGAGATGTAATTTTTAATCTAATGATTTCTTTCTAGCCTGAATTATTTTTCATGAAGACGCATTTGGTGAAAAAAAATATGGCTCTGCTTATAGATCATGAAGATAATTTTATTCATCCTATTTCCCTATTTATTCATCTCTTTAGCTAAAAGTTGCTTAAGATTCAGTGCATTATTAGTTTAGAATTTGTTTATAATTTATAATAGGGACCGCCACCAATTCGCGATACCTGAGGTTTAAAATTAATTTTTAAAAATTTAAAATATTTTTTAAGCTTTCCCTTTAGATTTAATTGAAAGCTAAATGATTAAATTTACTCTTTCCAGTAAGTAAAGCCAAGCTGCCAGTTCAGGAACAATAGTATTGATGATTAATAGACTTTCCAATGTATTCAAATTCGATACTTTATCTGGCTTTCAAACCATTAGAAGTGACGTCGAATTTTCCTCAATGTTAGTGGAGAACATTTTCATTCCTAATCCTTAAATACTCTTCTCTATTTTATACACACAATCTCATCTACGGTCTAAACCTCTTCCCACTTCAACCGTGGTTTTAGTTTTGGTAAAAGTCAAATGATGCAGGCAGCCAAATCTTGGCAGCAAGAAGTCCTGAAAGATCTGGAGATGTGATCTTTTGCCAAATAACAATTGTGAATGTGATGGCCGCAAAGTACACACTGTTACTCAGTCTCGTCTAACTTTAAATGAACAATCACCACAAAAGTGACATGATTCATTCAGGTACAGTACTCTTTCATAGCCAAGATATATAAAGACCGCACAACTGTCCCTTCGGATATTCAGAAGGGCTGAATAATTTCCAGACAGACGTTTTTGTATATAAAAATATATATTTCACGTGGATACCTTGCTTTTTATCGTGTTATGTTCAATGACAATCTTCTGGGCAAAATTTGGTTCCGAACTGCAGATCTTTTTACCGCTTGTCCGTTGCTTTCACCAACGAGGCGGGGTAGGGGTCATAACAGTCATATAAAATGAAAACGAGAAAAAATATATATGGTTGGAAGCTCCACACTGGGACTAGCGGCCGATATTTTTTTATGAATGCCAAGAGAGTGGACTTCGGGTCGGACATCACTTGAACTGGAACTGATTAATCGAAGACTTTCTATTCACAGAAATACAGGAATTGTTCCCCTCGCTGTCTTTTTCTCGCATACGGCACACCCACACCTACGCATGCGCACGGGCGTTCTGTATCTGTGTCCTCTTTCTCCCACTTTTCTTCTCACACACTTCGTAAGTTACACATTTATTTTACATTATTTTTTACTTAGTTGGACACTGTCCACTTCTTGGAAATAAATTTCTGGCTGACATATTCAATCAAATGCCCGAACAGCTTTGAGATATTGTAGAGAGGCCACGAGAATCTTGGACAGTCCTTAAATAATAAAACTTATTTGTCGTGTGAAGATATCCGCTTCTTGAATGTACACTTTTCGATCATACATAAGAGGCAATTAGAAAGTGCTTGGGTTAAAGTCGTGAACTTGAAACTGCAAGATATACGACTCAGTTGGCCATTTCATGCTAAAGTATTTTTATTTCCTACATTTCGCGTGTTATTATTTCGACCGGCCCATTCTCTGCTGGTTCTGTCAATATCAGAGTTTTACACCGATGCAGATATATTCCGAGCAGTATAATAGTTTTTGCCATTTTTTTAAATTGTTTCCCTCGAAGCAATGTAATAATGTCACTAATATTTTCTGCTAAGTTCACTAAAATTGTAATTTGTGAAACGTGGTCTTGTTACTTGGAAGACAATTTAACATTTTTCACTGAAAAATTCTTATTCTTATCTTTGTAATTTTATTCATTTTTTTCAATCATTTCATCCCAAGCAAGGCAATAAAGCAACTAAGATTCAAGGGATCACTGAGTGTGAGAGAATATGTGAAAAAAAAAAAAAAACATTATTAAGGGGAAATAATGAAATAACAGGAATTAATGATAACGATTGACATTGCATTTAAACATTTGAAGAAAAATGTTAACTTGTAATCAAAAAGCCGGAAGAGCGTTTCACAAGCGAGAAGAGTGAGAGGTGAATCTGTTAATATGAGGAGACCTTGCCTTCAGTCTAGCACTGATCTAAAATTCCTAGTCTAGGTACCAAAGAGCAAAAACTGATCCAAACAATTACCATGAAAATATTTATAAAAAAAAGGAGCAGGGAAACTGCGTTACGTGACTGAAGCTGAGATGCCAGGTCAGTACCAATAACATTGCAGATTCTTCATTGGATGTTATCAAGAATCTCTAAATACATAGCAGATGATCCAGAGCATATGTGATAGCAACAGACGAATGAAAGTTAAACAAATGTATACGATAAATCGTGGCGAGAATAAATGTCTAGCACAGCTGAGTGAACCTACTTTGCTCGCCGCAGACATAACAGGTGATTCCATAGAATCTTTACACTTCATCATATTAAATCAATTGCTAGGTCTTGCGATGTCTAGAAATTCCCGGGCCTTGCTTATTCACACTTTTATCTCTTTACCTGACCGTGGGCGATACGATCAATATATATAGGGTGGTCCGAAAGTCTTGTCACTCCTACAAGAAAGTAATGAGAAGAACCAGTAATTCAAAGGACGTGTAATGGATTCAGTTTTATTCACTTTCATTGACGCTGTAACACACCGAGAACGCCTATATGAACACCATCCTTTTCGTGTAGGAGCTCCTGTCAGCCATCTGAAATAGAAATTACATGATGTATGGGTGACATGATTTTGGACCATAACGTTTCCCTGGGGGGGGGGAAGTTGATTTCATATTTTAGACGTATCAATCGTCACCAAAGTCTGTTAGCGGTGTGCAAATTATTTCGTGGCAACTGTGTTATAAAGATCAATGGGTAGGGGTCATACAAATCCTTAGTTGCCCAGAGGAGAAAACCTCAATGAAAAAATCATGAAACATGGAAACAGCTCTCCAGTTACATCGATAAGCAAACATCAACAGACCAATACATTGAATTTATGTGCAGTGATTGATGGGGAAGAATAAGTGACACGGTCAACATCAACGGCATGTCTCAGCGAATTCTAGTTAACACAATTCTGCGGTACAATGTAAGTGTGAAAGCAATTGGTTAACTACATGACGAATAAATCCAGTTCTTCATAGCACATCGCGCATCGACACGGATCAACAAGAAATGAAAGAAACAGGTTAATAATTTTAAAATTCGCTCGAAATAGACAAATATATATATATATATATATATATATATATATATATATATATATATATATATATATATATATATATATATATATTATTAAAAGATATTTTTTGTAGGTACAAAATTTAATGATCGAAATAAAAGTGTAAAATTTAATATTACAAGACATATTAAAACAATGTTAAATAATAAAAAAAACACTCAACAAGGGGGGGGCAAGCAACCAGTTTCGCTCCCGCTCATCAGACTTCCACAGGAGATCAAAAATTAAAACAGAGAAGGTACAATCAGAATAGGTGGAAAAAAAAAAATACATATATGTACATATATATACCTGTATATATGCATATATATATTTTTTTTCTGTATATATTTTTTTATGATTTAACATTGTTTTAATATGTCTTGTAATACTAAATTTTACACTTTTATTTCGATCATATATATATATATATATATATATATATATATATATATATATATATATATATATATATACTTTAAAAATCAGGAGGTCAGTTGAATACGCGACCTTGGTTTCGACTATCTGGTCGTAGAATTGAATCTTCATACTGGCAGAGTCTCTCCGTACATGAAACCTAACGCCGAGTTGAAATATGTTAATATTAGATGCAACCATCATCTGAATATAATTAAGAATATACCCAAAGAATAGAGTCTAGCTTATCCAGAAACCCTTCTCTTAGAAGAAAAAAAAAGGAAGAACATGAGAAGAACTTAGAGGTAGGGGGGCCACAAAACCAAACTAGAATTAGACTAAGAACAATTCGAGAAAAAGAAAAATATTATTTGGTTTAATCCGCCTTTTAAATTAGAGTTAAAATGCAAAATAGGTAAATTATTTTTCAAATTACTTGTTAAACACTTCACAAAAAATTCAGAATTGCATTAGATATTCAATAAAAATGCAGTTAAATTAAGCTACAGTTGAACTAGTAATTTAGAAGCTATTATAAATAGACAAAATACCAGAAATCTCAAAACTAACGTGCAGCAAGATATAACAAGTAATTTATGCAACTGCAGAAATAAGGATAGATGCCCATTAAATGGAGCTTGTAAAACAGAAGCTGTAATGTATAAAGCAGAAGTAACAGATATTAATGGTCAAAATAAAACATGTATGATGTACAGAAGGTTCTTTTAAGCGTAGATGGTATAACCATAGATCATCGTTTAAGCTAGTCAATCATTAGATACCCCACCAAACTTGCTAGCCATATGTGGAGTTTAAAAAAACAAAAACAAAAAAAAACAACAGGGATCCGTTCATAAGGTGGAAAATTTTTAAAAAGGCAAAGCCATACAGCAGTCCTAACTGCATTTGCGAACTATGTCAACATGAGAAATTAACGATTATGACATTTCCGGATCCAAAAACCTTTTAAACCAGAAATCCGAAATTTTATGTTATTGCCTTCATATCAAAATTTCTTATTAAGTGAATATGAGGCTGGATAAAAAAAAAAAATGTAATTTCGAACCCCACTGTTATATTTACAATACGTCTGCTTTTCTTCACTTCCCACTCTTCCTTACATTTACGATACACTCTTCCTTATATTTGTGTTACATTGTTTTTTCTTTTCTTCTTTCTTTTCTTTATGCATCTACGATACGCTTGCTTTTCTCTTCTTCTCTTCACCCTTCTTCTTCTTCTTCATCCTTCTCCACACCCTCCTTCTTTCTATTACACTTAACGCCATGTGTTTGATCGTCGTGCATTTGTTTATTTATTTTTGAAAATAATAATGTAGAAATCTTCGTGTTTTTTTTTATTTATTAAAAAGCGTTAGGTGGTCAGTTGATAAAAAATCGGCCGATGAGACCGTAAGGCGAAAATCAAAGTCAACTGACCTCCTGATTTTAAAAGTTAAAAACTCTACATGTTATTTTTACTTTTATTTTATTTTTTCACACCTTTATTGAGCACTTTTTAATACTACTGTTTCATGTTCGTTTTCAACTGAACTTTATATATATATATATATATATATATATATATATATATATATATATAAGCAAAATAAAACAACAACAAAATCTCCCGGATGATCTCGTTGATAAAGAATACAGGCGTGTCCGAAAATTCCGACTTTAAAATCTTCCTCTTCGTTTAGTCAAAAGGAAATTAATATAAAATAAATATCATTGGTCATATTGTCAATATTTTTATAATTTTGTCTTTTGATTTCTCGAACACACGCACACACAAACACGCACATACATACATACATACATACATACATACATACATACATACATATCATGTTGGAGTAATGCATAGCGGTTCCGATTGAGGAATCAGAGACCAGAGATCGAATTCCGGTCGAGTTCATTAGAGTACGTGCTAATACTCCGACCTGAGCGGAGGCTAGATTGGTTCCTATAGCTAAAAGAAGGGCAACTCTGAACTCAAAACTTGCGGAGTGTCGTTTGGGGAACTTGTAGCATAATGTGCACCAGTCATAATGTGCACCAGTCATAATTCAATAAAATATTACCCCAGCGTCGTAATCTATTTGTTGTAATCTATTCTGCATATATTAGGTATATAGATTTGATAATATTTTGCCAGTCCTAGAAATGTTTGTAACTTTGTAAAGTATTCACTATATTTCCATTTTTAGTGGTCGGTGGTCCGCCTGTAGACTAAAACTCTTTCCGTGTATAAGTTTTATTATTTTTCGATCTGGCTGTAGTTTTTTTTTCTCTACCGGTAGTAGCGAATGTGAAGCACGTGCTAGGGCTTTCATGTTACCGTGATTATATTTATATAGAATTACTTCTCCTACAACATAGTCGCTAGAATCTGAAGCCAATAAGATTTCTGCTTTTTGGATCGTAGTATGCTCATGATAAGTCTGACTTTCTGACTATTTTCTTGAATTCTACACACGCCTTCTGGCACTCATCAGTCCAGCTCGACTTTACGTCTTTTTCAAACAAACTGTTCAGTGGAGCTCTCAAATTCTGCATAATAGATTTGATAACAGTTTGCTCGTCCAAGAATTGCTTGTAACCTAGTAACGGTTGTTGGGGAGGCATATTCGTAATTGCAGTTGTCATTGATGGATCTGGTTGATGACTATTTTTGGCAATGATTCGTCCCCTAGGCACATCATCTAAGACAAAAAAAAAAAAAAAAATTCGCACATTACTTTGCTGAGTTTGAACACGTATTCCCGAATTTTGGAAAAAAAAAGAAAGACTTTGCACATACCCGATATGTTCTTCCTTAGATACATCTTAAATATAATCTGTAAGCATAATATCGATAGCTTGTTGAAATATAGCTGGAGACACTTTTATCCCAAAACAATGTCTATTGAACTTATACAATTTTTTGTGCGTACTTATAGTTATTAACTCTTTACATTCTTCTTCAACCTGTTTTTGCAAATACGCTTCAGAAAGATCCACATTCGAAAATATTTTTCCACCGTTAGAATTCGTAAAAATTTTCTCTAGATTTGCTCAACCCTGTCGAAAAATCAGCAAAAACACGGATTTTATTTTTATTTTTTCCTTACATAAACTGCTTTTGCCCATTTTGAATGGTCAATCTTTTAAGTTACATCTATTTATTCAAGTCTGTTTAATTCTTCGTCGATTTGGTCCAATGCTGCGAATGGTACACTACGTTTTAGTTTGAACACTGTCGTCGTCCCTTTTTTCATTTGAAATTTCGGTTTGACGTTGGAACACCCTCACGACTCAATCTACAGAACGTCTGGAAAACATTTTTTCAATTCTTCCTTTAAACTTTCGCACTTTTGCAATAAATATTTATAGATAAATCCCACAACCATTCAGTCAGTACCGAATAAGTCTGTAGCTGTCTCTCGAAAAAAGACCAGGATAGATGTGTAAGGGTATCATCATGGTGCATGATAACGTCACCCTGTACATGGCCAAGATGGCAAAGGAGTGGCTGTAGCGATATTGCTTTGGTGTTTTATCACATCCAACGCATTATAGTTACTCGTCACTTTCAGGTTTTTGTCTGAGCCGTTCACATTTATTCGAGAAGAGGTTTAATCAGCTGATGAGGTGTGCTGCAATGGCAGTTTCAGTCGCTTAAGCTTACGTTCTCGTGCATCTATTTTTATCTATATATCTAACCATTTCCACTTCAAAATGAGACAAGAACCGTTATCTCTCCTACATAACCTCATACAGTAGCATCATTCAATACCCTTGTGTGCCTCTTAGGCCCTTTACTGAGTGAACATTATTAAACAAAACATATCTGATGGATAAAGAGGTATCTGTGTGTATTTAAAATTTTCCGTATTCATAGAAAGAATTTGATATTTTTTTAAGGATTATTGTTATATTTTTTCTGGAAAGTTGATTGTCGCTATATTCACATGGATAACTCTTTGGAGCTAATGTTGTATATTGGTGTATGTTCTTATTTTGCATTTGTTTTGTTTCGCGTTGTGTTTTTGAGGTTCCATATGCGAAGAGAGATGGCTGTGTCTGCATATTTTTTTAGTTTTAAATTGTATCTTTTGCGACTATCTTGTGTTTTTTTTCAGAGAGCTTCTTATATTTTTTACAGTGAGTTTAATCTAGTACAAAACCCAGAAGTCACTCGAGGTAGAGTGTTAGAAATTAAGTTTATGCAGATAGGTGGAGAAAGTAATGGTTAAACATGTAGTTGAACTGGTTAAGGTTGTAGTGATTGGAGAAACATCCTGTTGAGAAATGTTTCCACAGAGTAACGGTTCGCAGAACGAAGCTGCTTGAGTGGAACTTACATCTCACCAATGGAATACGGAGGGCAATGAGAGTGGTTCGCGGCAATGTAAGTGGCATAATGGATCTTAGACATTAAGATTAGAACCGATGGAACCAAGGAATGAAGTTCCAAGCACTTTCCATGGAAATAGTGACAGAGAAGTAAGAAGTTTGCTACATCGCATCTATAAGAGAGGGATTACAGGCCAGAAGATAATAATATGACACCCACAAGGATGTGGAGACGCTTTGAAACTGTAAAGTGAGGATTGGCAGCTCCTGCCCAAATATGACACCAGTAATCCATTTTAGGCCTGATCTGGTTCTTGTAAAAAGTAAGTGAATGGCACCTTGAGTCAGGTATTTACTAGCGCCGTACAGGGAACCGAACATTTTTCCTGCATCTTTAGCGATGTATTGTATGTACAAATTCTCTTTGAGGTCTGGGGTGAGTTTAAAATCCAATAGTTGCTCAAAGCACGGGATCTCCACGAGGAGTCATTCATTCATTGCGACTGGTGGTAATTTGGGATCTGGTTGCCGATAATGTAATGGAACGTGTTTAGTTTTCGAAGCATTCAATACAACTGACCAGTTTTTCCCACACAGATGTTAGAGCTAGATTAAAGTTCAGCTACCAATCTCTGGTTATCACGAGTTCTGGTGGTGCACCCATATATCATTGTATAATCGGCATTGATATGCACAAATGATCTTCCGCAGATCATTTATATAAAATAAAAGAAGGGTTGGTCCGAGATGTAATCTCTGGGCTGCATTGATTGCTAGTGCCCTCGACGACTGGCCGTTATCAACTACTTTCAGTGACCTACCCGCTATAAAGGACTTTATTACTGAGAAGATTCTTCCAGTGTTGCCACAGCTATCGTATGATCATTGTGGTGTATTTGCTGTCAAGTGCCTCACAGATTCTGTGAGTAACGGTAGTTAGGATGTCAGCAGCGGATCGGAACGATCGAAACCAGTAATGCTTGTCGATAAGATGCTGTTCTTATCTATGTGCTCAACAACATTCAAATAATTACTAATGTCACTAAGAGGACTGATGTGTCTATACTGAGAGTGGGGTAAGCACTCGCCTGCGTTCTGGAAAACCGGGCATACTCTTGACATTTTTCACAGACTTGGGAAGGATTTCTCCTTCAAACAGCGGTTAAATAACTTACGTTAAATAATTTCGGTTAAATAACTTTGCTGATTGTTTAAACACTATTCATGACAATACCGTACGATTTCCGAAGTTAAGCAACGTCGAGCTTGGTCAGTACCTAGAAAGGTGACCATTTGGGAATGCCAATTGCTGTAAGCTTTGATGTGCGGTTGGTGTAATGGATAATGGCTCGGAATTGTTAATCGGAGAGCCGAGTTCCAATTCCCGTTGGGTTTCTTTATATTTATTTACGCGCACATACACTTGGTAAAGGTATCAATCTACTTGTCCCCCAGCTATGGTTAGTATCGCTAAACCATTATTAACTCTTGCATTCTAAAAATATTTTATTTAAATAACCTGTAAAGTGTTGATAAACCATAGACAACGAAAAACACGAAACTATTCACTACTTCCTCAAGCCCTTGATGTAGGTCTCCGTGTTCTTTGTTTTAGAACGATCAGAGTGAGTTTTCCGAGCTGCCGTACCTCTGTAATCATCATTAGACTCATTGAACTCTTTCCGAATCCTTTGCATTGTCCTCAGATTGACATCCAAACTCTCTTGTTCATACTTTAGCTTCCGGCGCGAAGGACAAGTAGTACAGGATGTCATTTCCGAATTTCTGGTGGAGTGAATGACGTCATGGTAGCCTTTTTCTCAGATACGGTGCCCAACTGACGCTACTATATTATGCAGTCTCACAAAATCAAGAACAACACGCATGCGCGAAATTCAAAATATAAAATGGTGGCAATTTATCCATCACACACTAAATATATAATTTTTTTCACCAAAACTAAAGCAATAAGGTCACTAGGACGCAAGTGGTTACTGAGTATTAGACAATATGAAAAAAACTACTATTCATGAAGGAGAAGAATCAAATAATAAAAATCAAGAAGGCAGAAGATAAAGATTGATATTACATTTAAATTTTTGGATATCAGACTTGAGTGGGAAACATGCAGCCGGAAGCGAGAAGTACGATGAAAGAAACTATTAGCATAGAACCTACGGTTAATCTTTTATACATATATATATATATATATATATATATATATATATATATATATATATATATATATATATATATATATATATATATATTTTTGTGTGTGTTAAAGATCAAATCCATTTTTTGAATCCATTATTAAAGAATCTAACTTATCTAATAAAAAGAATGCATGCTTAAAAAGATCACCCAGAAATTAGAATGATGTGCACCCTGCTGCGTTGGCTTGACCGTATAAAGTTGAAAACATACACAATTACGAACATACATTACCATCCAATGCCCACATAGACATAGAATCTTCACAAACTTACGTACATATAGAATTATTTATGGTTATATGAACGTGACACGTATCTGACCAATGAGTTTTGTTTGTTTTCTCTCAATCTCCGACGAAGCATTAATAAAAGGGAGACATGTTAGATTGATATAAATTTCCTATTTGTTCTTTATTTTATAATGTGTGTTTGTGTGTGTGTGTTTGTGAGCGTCAAGAGACCACGTAACTGCACCGGAATAGTTTTAATTCAGGTGTATGGTAAGAAACAGCAAAATTTCATTAGAAACAAAAAAAGAGTACTGAAATATTATGTAATATCGGTCTTAGTGTATGGCAGTGAATGATGCAAAATCTACTTACAGATGAAGAAGAAACTATGAAAATTGGTTTTATAGAAGGATGCTGATAATGAAGTGAACACGTGATCAGTTTTAGAGCAGAAAAAGTCACTTATATTTAGAAGAGACAGTTGTAATTTCTAGGCCACATAGGGAGGAAAGACGGTTTAAAAATATGGCACTCACAGGACATAGGTTGTTATGAAGATAATGTCTGAGTTTAGAATCAATATTTATTCCTGGATTAATTTATTTAAACTATTTAATTCTGTTAAAATAGGAAACCTGAACATATATACATTTCTGTCATCAAGGTTCGAGGTTAGTTGTGCCTTTCCGATAAAACGATAATGGTTTGGACGATAAAAAATATTTTGAATACAGTTTCTGTATCTTTGCAACGGAATGTCTTTTGGCTTAAAATTGTCATGTTCTAAAAATGGTAGGCAATAAGTGATAGATCAGTGGATATGTTGGATATAGTAAAGTCTTTTATCGTAAGACTTAGTATTTTTGCAGTATCTTCCTGGCAACATTACCATGAAACAAACTTGGACCTCACAGATTAAACAGGGCTGGTCGCATTTTGCCTTATTAAATGTTCATTCCATTCAGTAAGTAAACGTGATCTGGAACTAAACTTAGGCAGTTGGTTCAATTTAACTTTGGGAAAATATTTAGGTCCTTCGTCATGATCAAGCCATTGAGCCAATTGCTAATGATTGTCATAAAGGATCCATTTCTTATTACAAGTCAGTGTTCGATCAAGAAACGGGCCATTCGAATTTTGCAGATGCAACATCGAAAAAACTCCAAAATGTCGAACGTTTTTATTTTCACTGCGTTCACATGGAACGCACTTATCGAGCTTCTTACCTTGCCAATTTTCTTGAGATGCTCCGATATGGTTGAAATGCTGACACCCATTATTTGAGATATTTTTCTGACATTGACGTATTTTTTATTATTGTCAGTGGCAGATCGACTACCTTGACCTTCAAGAGTCATATCCTTACCTTAAGAAACGAGGATCGTACAAGTGGATCCTTCAACCCCTGCTCTGTTAATGTCTGTAGAAGTTTGAGGTGGATTATGATTGAACTCATGCAAAAAAGTAAACGCATCTCTTCTTTTTATGTTCAAGATGATCTTTATATATTGTTTTAATGAAATTCTGAAAGTGATAGATAGAAAATTAACAAAGTGGACGTTTTAATAATAGGGGATGAGCAATATATTTTTGTGAAAATATTATAGTAATATGTTAGAAAATAATTAAAATATTAATGCTAAAACCGGACATTATTTCTCGAATAAACTAAGGAAAGACAAGAGAGATTAAAAAAGCAGTGAATAACCCACAGAAAGACGAGAAAGAAGAAGAAAAAGAAGCGATTCCATTGTAGTTACTGATGGTAATAAACGAAGTCTATAATTTTACAGGCATTACTGTCAATTAAAATTTAGTTAATTCATTGTTCGTGTGTGTCAAGATTCATTTTTCGTCACGCCTCTCATCTACAGTAATTACCTAATAAATATCAGTAACGAAAAATAAGATAATATAGATTTAACTGCTTTATTTTTCAGCGAAGAAATGATATGAAAAGTGGAAAATATATTTCGGAGCAAAGATCATTCAGCGAAATGTGCTTTCTGTAAGCACACAAACATTTCCTTGTTTGGACAAAATTGAATGGAAATTAATGACTCGATTACAAACGGTATCTATTACTAAGAAAGATAATTCTGTATGACAAAAAAAGAGTTAAATCCATCCTTTCCCATGAAGAACAAAAATATTTAAAAACTTTCCCCTCTAATTTGTTTCTCCCTCTCTTTCTTTCTTTCTTTCTTTTTATTTCATATCTATCTATCTATCTATCTATCTATCTATCTATCTATCTATCTATGTCATTCTGTTAATAGTTGTGTCATATTCACATTCTTTTATTCTTTATAATTTTTTCGTCTCTTTCTTTTCGCATTTCTAAAACCACTGTAAAAACGATGGAAACGGGAGAAAAATAGATGAATATCAAGACCTTGCTTGAGAACTGCATACATTGCTGTCATGTCAGTAATATCTATGGCTTTCAGTATGGTCTTGAAATCTCCCATAAAGTTAATGAAACATGTTTTCAAAAAGTATTTTAGACACGTGGTTTTGTTTAGTATAATGTATTTTATCTTTGAAACATACTCTGAAATTTTGACACCCAAATCTCTCCAAGCAAGAAGGCTTTGTCTTATTGTTTAGAATAAGGGAAAGAAAGTTCTGTCAGATCGAGGACATGTAAAAGAACACAGGAATGGAAATTATGTAGATCTTCCCTATCATAATTGGTGCACTGAAGTATGTCTTAAAACCTAAAAGGCGAGATTGAGGGAATGTGTATTTAGCTGTCGTAGGATCGCAAACAGTGAGAAGGAAGATATTGGTAACTTAGGTAAACTTGCTGTCACAACATTCTGCAGGAATCACAAAGCACATAGAACCATGCAAAAAAAAACAAAAAAAAAAAAACTAGATGTGTGGATAGAATAAGGAATGGAGTTTATCCAGACCATAATTTTTATCAAGGATAACGAGGAAAATTCTTGAAAATTGAAGAAATTTAAATCCAATAGAAAAATCACTAAATACTGCTACTGTGTGTCTTACTTGTTTTAGATACTACTACTACTACTACTACTACTACTACTACTACTAATAATAATAATAATAATCAAACGATCAAATCTAGTCGCGCTGAGATCGTGATGAGAGACCGCAGAGACAAAATATGCCTCCTTTTTGACATGGCAGTCCCTGCGAACTGCAATGTATCTTTGAAGATTTTCAAAAAAACTATCAAAATACAAGACCTTGAAATCGAAATTTCAAAAATGTGGCGCATGGGGACATTAACAATTCCAGTTGTAGTTGGAGCCCTCGGATTGATTGGAAAAGATTCCAATAGACTCATTGAAGGAATCCCTGCAAGCCCATACCTTAAAGAAATACAAAAAAATTGTACTCACAGGTACAACCAACACATTACGAAGGGCTTTATCTATGTAAAATATGTGTGATTTTTTTTCAAAACTGTTCAGTAGGCAATGTCATGATGACATTTTTGAACTTAGGTCTCTGGTTGGGAGCCGGAAAGGAATGAGTATACACCAGAAACCAAAAGAAATAAAACAATAAGAATAATAATAAAATATTGTTTTGGTCCCAAATGCAGATTCTGTGATAAATATGCAGAAACAATTGAGCATCTTGTATTAGCTTGAACAGTGTTAGCACCAACTGAATATAAATGTCGGCATTATAGACTGGGCCACTGGAAAATATGCCACTTTTCGGGAAGGAGACTGCAAGAAACTGATATAAACATGACCCAGAAACGATTACAGACATAGTATCTGTAACAATTTTATACACACAGAACAATTAAAGCTAATCACCCAGACATCGTAATCAAAGACCAGAAAAACAGGATGTCCTTTCTTATTGATATAGCAGTTCCTGCAGATTGTAATGTATGTTTGAACATCTTCAAAATTAACTATCAAAATACAAGGATATTGAAGTGGAAATATTAAGAATGTGGCACATGAGGACATCAATATTTCCTGTTGTAGTTGGAGCATTCGGATTAATTGGGAAAATTTCCGTTAGATTCATTGATGGGATTCCTGATAGACCATGCCTTAAAGAAATATATAATTCTATTCACAGGTATAGCATTCACATTACGAAGAGTTTTATCTATGTAAAATTTGTGTGATCTTTCACAAAATGATTCGTTGAAAACTTCTTGAATCCATTTCTGACCATAGGTCCCTGGTTGGGACCCGGAAGGGAATGTGCAACAGAAATCAAATAAAGTAATAATAATAATAATAATAATAATAATAATAATAATAATAATAATTTAGTATATATAATGACTGCGGAGCACCAGACGTTACAATCATCCTCCTGAAATTGTTACAGGGAACAATGGGTTGACTATACTTTACCATTCATATTGTCGGACAAAGAAAAGCTAATAGATTAGGCATTATGATTGAAGACTGCAAACAAAAACATTGCCTTCTGACAGATAGGGTAATGCTATCAGGTAAAAATGTATGTGTTAATAATTCGACCTCACGCAAGGCGCAAAGAATCAGAAAAAAAACTATTAAGGAGAGAGGACAATAAAAGAACAGGAATTAAAAAGACAGAAGATAACAACTGGAATTGCATTTACATTTTAGATGATCAAAGTTGACTGGGAAGCAAGAATCTGGAAGAGAGTTCCCCAAGCGAGAAGTTCAAGAGAAGAAACTGCTAACACAGAACTTACGGTTTCATTTAGCCATTTCAGCTGTAAAATGATGAGACTTAGCTGCCAATCTATTACTGTCCTTAAATTCAACAAACACAAAGCAAATGTTTAGCTCTTTCTTGAAAGTGAAATTAAAAAATTAGAGCATACCTAAAATATTTGGGGTCTTGAATGACATCAAACTGTTATAGACAAAAATACCTGGCAGTTCATGTTCTTCTCTGTGAAATGCTTTTTTTGTTGTTTTTTTAGTGGAAAATGTCATGAAGTCATTTCTGATCTTGAGTCTCTGTTTGGGACCCAGAAGGAAATGTGTATACAGCAGAAATCAAAGGAAATAATAGTAATAATAATAATAATAATGATAATAATAATAATGATAATAATAATAATGATAATAATAATAATAATGATAATAATAATAATAATAATGATAATAATAACATCAGCAATAGCAGCAACAAATAAACTGAACATCAAAGTAAAAAAAAGGCAGTCTCACAGACATGAAGATCCACCTTGGAAAAGAAAAATAGAAAAAGAAATTGAACACCTTAGAAGTGAATTATCAGTACTCGATGAACTAGCAAGAGGAGTAAATGTAAGAACTAGAAAAGGCAGAAGAGTCGAAAGAAAATACAATATCAGGAATGAAAATGAAGTCCTATCAACTAAAGAAAAAAATAAAGCAAACAATACAACTGAAGGCTCAAAGAATAAGACGCTACGAGAAAAAGATCAAGATTCTATAGACAGAACAAGATCTTTCAAACCGATGCAAAGAAATTTTACAGGGAAATAGGTAAACAAAGAATTGAAGTGACAGTCCCCCTAAAATGGAAGAAGTTATACAGTTCTGGGGAAAAATATGGGCTTGCCCTAAAAGAACACAACGAAGAGGCAGATTGGATTGCGCAAGAGTTAGAACGAATGAAAAATAAACCAGAACAGACATGGGCGGGAATCACAGAAGAAGATGTTAAATGTGCACTGAAAAAAGCACACAACTGGAAATCTCCAGGAATAGATAAAATTCCTAACTTCTGGCTATATTATTTAAATACAGCACACAAAAACTCGCCAAAGAACTTCAAGAAATGGTTACCGATCCAACTAAAATTCCTGCATGGATGACCAAAGGAGTTACCTTTCTTCTACCCAAAAATAGTGACACAAATATTCCGAAAAACTATAGACCAATTACATGTCTTCCAACAACATACAAACTGTTAACATCTATTTTAACAAAACAGACATATTTCTTCTTGGAAAGAAATGACATACTACCACTTGAACAAAAAGGGTGCAAACGAGGCTGCTACGGATGTAAAGACCAATTACTTATTAATAGGATGATCCTGGAAAACTGCTTCCGTGGAAAAAAAAAATCTTAGTATTGCCTGGATAGATTATCGTAAAGCATTCGATAGTGTACCACATTCCTGGATCTTAAAGTCTTTAAGTATGTACAAGGTATCACCCGTTATCATCAATTTCATCAAACAATGTATGTCGATATGGAAAACTACACTTTACCTCAATCATAAAAATGGAACCTATAAGTCTGGCGAAATAAACATCAATAGAGGAATATTTCAAAGTGACTCTTTGTCTCCTTTATTATTTTGCATATCACTTATAGCATTAACCAGCCAACTTAACAAGACAGAATGCGGTTACAAAAATAGCTCAAAAGAAAATAAACCATCTATTTTACATGGATGACTTAAAATTGTATGCTAGGAATGACAATGAGCTGGAAGGTCTTCTGCAAACTGTAAAATGCTTCAGTGAAGACATTGGAATGAAATTCAATTTGGATAAATGTGCTAAAGCTACAGTTTTACGAGGATCGCTACAACAAACTTCCTCTATTAGTTTAGACCCTGCTGTAACAATAAAAGATTTAGAACAAGGAGAAGCTTATAAGTACCTAGGTGTAAATGAGAGTGAAGGAATTCACCATAAGAAAATGAAAGAAATAGTGCGTAAAGAGTACTATAGAAGGGTACGACTGGTATTAAAAACTGAATTGAATTCTCAGAACAGAATTATGGCCATTAATAACCTTGCCATCCCAGTGGTCCAATATAGTTTCAACATCTTGAACTGGACTCTAAATGACATCAGACAAATGGATTCTAAAACAAGAAAGCTTCTTTCTAAGTATAAGATGCATCATCAAACCGTCTATACATACCCCGTAAAGAAGGTGGAAGAGGTCTTATTCAGCTAGAATTGTCATACAAGACAACAACTATTGGCTTACTAACTTACATGGAAACAACAAATGACTGGATGATAAAATTAGTGAAACAACATGAAAACAGAAAGAAAAATATTCAATAATAAAAAAGAAGGCAGTAAATACAAACAACATTTACATTTAGTAGATTCTGTAGTAAATCAAAACAGAAGCCAAGAACCAACTATTGCAGCAAAAGATATGAAAAAGAAAGCCAAGGATAAAGCCCTTGAACAGATGAAACAACGCTGGCAAGACAAACCTCTGCATGGCCAATATCCAGAACGTGCAAATAAACCCAATGTTGATAAAGTTAATACTCACCGATGGTTACGAGCATCTGGATTAAAGTCTGAAACTGAAGGCTTTATTCTTGCAGCGCAAGACCAGAGTCTTTTCACTAGGAATTTTCAGGCAAATATCATACATAATAATGTGGATCCAAAATGCAGGTTCTGTGACAAATACCAAGAAACAATAGACCATCTAATCTCAGGATGTTCTATACTTGCCCCAAATGAATATAAAAAATCGTCACGATAGAGTGGGGCAATACTTACACTGGACAATGTGCAAACACTTTGGAAAAGTGTAAGCAAACACTGGTATGAACATCGGCCAGCGCCGGTTACAGAAATAGAAGATGTCACCATTCTATGGGATTATACCATCCACACAGACAGAAAAATTGAAGCAAATAGGCCGGACATTATTGTCAAAAACCAGAAAGAAAAAAACTTGCCTACTAATTGATATGGCTTGTCCAGCGGATTGTAACATAGCAACCAAGG
>CAHIKZ030004513.1:2140000-2147500 GCA_903632075.3 Acanthosepion pharaonis | reverse complement strand
CCGTAATGCCATAACCCTAGAGCTTGCGAAGAAGGCCAGCATGCCAAACCCTATCAAACGCTTTGGAGATGTCTAGGGCCACGGCACGAGCTTCCCCGTTATTTTGAAGAGCTTGGTAGACAGTTTCAGTGATGGCCGTAAGCACATCAGCTGTAGATCGGGCAAAGCGGAAGCCATATTGCTTGTCTGAGAGCAGATCATGGTATGTAAGGTGATTAACCACTTCAGTATTGATTAGGGCTTCGAAGACTTTGCCGAAGAAGGGTAGGAGATGGATAGGACGGTAGTTAGAAGGGTCAGAGGGGTCGCCAGAGTTCTTGAAGACTGGAACAATCGAAGAGGTCTTCCAGCAGTCAGGAAAACAAGATTCATTGAGGCAGTAGTTATATAGTTTAGAGATGGCGGGCGCCAGTTCAGGCGCGCATTTCTTCAAGACAATGGCTGGTATCCCATCCCCACCATTAGCCTTGTTGGGGTCTAAATTGGAGATAATGCCCAATACCAAAGACGGCCTCAGTTCTAAGAGTCGGGTATGGGTACACCGGAAGAGTCGAGCGTTGAGTTGAATGAAAATTTCCAAACAAAGCATTCAGCCTTGTCGGCAGAGGAGGGCAGGACTTCGAACTGGTTGAACAAAGGAGGTATAGAGGGTTTGCAATTGTTCAATACGCTCTTGCAGAGACGCCAATAATCTTTGGAGCCAAATTTGCGAGATGCAATACGCTCCTTCATCAGAGCAGCAAATAGTGACTTAGCATCGTTGAGGACACGCTTAAACTCGTTACGGGCGGAGGCAAAGTGACGTCTATTGCAGTCCGACATGTTGCTACGAAATAGGTGAAAGAAGTGGTTCCTATGGGCAATGGCGGCTGAGCAAGCAGCGGAGAACCAAGGGGAGGAGCGCAACTTGATCCTATATTTCCTTGCGGGGTTGAAAGCGTCGATTCCAGCTTTAACCCAGGATGAGACCTCAGAAGCACATTCTTGAACGGGGAGCGTAAAGGCAACATCCCAGGGGACATCGTGGAGGAAATCACGGAACGAGTCCCAGTCAGCTCGTTGATAGTAGAACGAAGTTCTACTGGTAGGAGGTTCTTTGCAGGGGGTGGATTTGAAGGCGATGTTAACAGATACTACAGCATGATCTGAGTTACCAAGAGGGCAGAGTTGTGTGGCGCTACAAGACTCGGGGATGGAGGTAAAACACAGATCGAGAAGAGAAGAGAGGCCTTACCTTCCCGGTTGAAGGTAAAACGAGTGGGGAAGTTAACTATCTGCGTGAGGGATTGAGAAACTGAAAAATTAAGTGTTTGAATGCCTGTGTGGTCAGTAGTAGCATCCTTAAGCCACCTGGTATGATGGGCGTTAAAATCGCCAAACACAAATATGTGAGCAAACGGGTGGAGGGAGAGAGCCTTGTCTATACTGTCCGAAATGCTATCGAGTATCCCACAGTCTTGAGAGGATGGAGAGCGGTAAAGGAAGAAGAGATAGCTTACCGCATTGAGAAGAGATAGACGGAGACACATGTATGACTAGTCTGGCGATTCGAGAGACAACTCTCTGGCCAGAGGGAGATGGTCCTTGACGTAGACACCAAGGCCGTGCATGTCGGTTAGAGAGTCTTTTTTGAGGAGAGGAAGGTAGCCTGTGATCGAGAGATCAGAGGAGGGGATAGACGAGACAAGGTTGGTCTCACAGAGAGCCGGTATATGCGGGCAGTGTGCAGTGAGGAAAGATTCCATACTACAGAGTTTTGTTCTAATGCCACGGAGAACGAAATGTTGAGGGGTTTAGGTGATTTTTGAGGCGCTGGTTTAGGATTATTTTTTCGGTCTTTGTAAGTCATAATGTGGAATTATGGTTGGAAGATGAGAAGGCCCGAAGTAAAAGAAGCAGACAGTTATCGACCGCGACGTGGGCAGAGAGGAGTTGGTACAGCCTGCATCATAATGTGGCCTCAGGGTTGCCCACCGGAGTTGACTGCAGGGACCCCTTTCTATGCGCGACATGGCACTACAAACACCCCGGTATTATACAACTGTTGATCAGAGTGGCCGCTCAAGACGCTATGCAAGAGTTAAGGCTCCTAACTACCAGTCGGAAACAGCAACCAGAGAACTGTCAACCGTGTACCCTCAGAATGAAGAGGCAATGCCACAGTCTGAACACATCATGGAAGAAACAGAGCTGCATTAGTACAGAGGCCAGAGAGAGAGAGAGAGAGAGAGAGAGAGAGAGAGAGAGAGTACCGGGAACCCCTTCCTAAACAAGAAACAAGGGGTGAGCCTCTAATCATGTCCAAGAGAAGGGGGTTTCTTGAAGCATTCGGATGTTTAGTCACACTGAGGAGCTGTGATACAGAGAAACAGTATTGTCTGTAAATTACATATATATATATATATATTTAGCATATTTCATGATGGGGGAACAGTCCCGCACGGCCACCATTGAAATCAATATCTTGTTTGCTTGGAGTATTGTCCTGATGAAACAAGACACCTTTCATCAGATTTCCTGTGTGTCTTGTCTTGATACTAAGTTAGCATAGTACTCTCCATTGATGGTGTGGCCATTTTGCAACCGAATGCCTTTTCCATCCTGGCCATTACATTCCCTACAGATGAAACATTGGCATTTTGGGGAGAAGGTGAGGAGAGGTGTTTCTGATGAATGCATTGTCTCTTACCCAAAGTAATGAACCCAATATTTCTCCTAGGTTAGGAAACTTTATAGGAAATTAGATGGATCTGCCTCAAACAATGTCAGAGTTTGATCATGTGTTAGAAGTCGTGGCAGCCACTGAGCATAAACCTTCTCCGTGCCAAGTTCATTTTGCAGAATATTCTCAACTTCCTGACGGGATAGTCTAATAGCTATTGGCTATTTTATTTAGAGTCAATCGCCTGTCACCCATCAACATGTGTTGAACGCGATCAATGTGTTCTCGATTGTGGCATTTGCTGGAAGTTCAGACCTGAGGTCATCTTCAAGACTCTTCCTTCCCCTAAATTCAGCTGCCCACTTTTGCACATTTGATGAAGTATCACCTCCTAATGTAGCAACCACGTGAGCATGAATGTCCTTTGGACTTAAACTTTTTTCTGCACGTGCTTGTTAATACTACAATGCCAAATTTTGTCCATTTTCAAGTCGCTACTAGTCATTTTGACGATTTCATTGTCAGTTTACCCGAAAAAAAACCCCAAAAAGCAAACAAAAATGCATTTAATAAGAAGAGTTGAAATTAATGCACGCAAGAATTTACAACTCTAGCCTCATTCCTTCATAGCAGCCAGTCTATGAACTTTTCAGTCCATCACTGTATTTTAATTGTTTTGAGTATTTATAATTAAAATTTAAAAAATACTCTGTGCCTTTCGGTGGCCATTCTCAGTTTGAATTTGCGTAATCCATTCTTATTGTGGATTGAAGGTCATTATCAGTCATTACAATACAGCGTTTTTTATTATTTAAGACCCAACCGATTTACTTATAAAATAATCAAGCATTTAAATCTGTTTTCCAAAAGCTTATATCAAGAACTCATTAGTTTTTGTTTCAGGACAAATATTAAAAGAACGTCGCAAACGTAAGCAGGCCATTTTATTAGGGATTTGGCATAGAATAAATGAAATGGATTTTGTAAAGCAGTTATATTTTATATTTATTGCGATCACGAAAGGTGCCTTCCAAAAGCTAATTTCGTTAAACGCAATGAAATGAGTACTGAACTGTTATGTAATATCAGTCCTCGTATATAGCATTGAATAATGGATAATCTCACAGATTAAGAGGAGACTTGATGAAACAGAAATATGGCTCTACAGGCGGATGCTGAGAATAACATGAATTGCATATATGAGCAACGACGAAGGTTTAGAGAAAATGGAAACAAAAAGGGCACATATTCAACACCAGAAAGACGCAGTTGAAATTTCTAAGGAACATACCGAGGAAAGAGGGCTTGGAATATTTTATGCTCTTAGGGAAGATTGAAGGCAAGCGAAATAGAGTAAAAGCTTCATAGTCAAGCTGTGAACTTTTCAGCCCAATCTTGTATAGCGACAATCAGTAGAAGGAAATCTATTAAGAATGAGCAATAAAATGTTTTGAAGTAAATCCATACCTCAAATGGACATCGTGTATTCGTAGCATCGCTAGAAATGCTGAAAGAATTGTCAGTTCCTTATATCTTCCCAGAGAATGCCAAAGAACTACTGCCATGTTCTGTAAGATCCGACTAAGTATGGTGCATTGCCGCAATATCTGTGCTGGTGCTGCCAAACCCTCTCTCCCAGCCAAAAGTGATTAAGCGGTCGTGTGGATGATGAGTTATTTTCCATTCTGCAACTCCTTTCCCACTGACAAAACATTATTAACTTCTGATTACACTATCTCTTTTGCTATGGCAAATGTTCAAACGAACTGTATTCCTTGGTTCCCCAAGTTCAGCACTTTACAGCTAGGACACGCCATTCTATGTACGCAGGATGAATCATTCCCTTCGTATTCCATTGTTAAGAAGAAAGTTTCAGCTTCTTCCCCAGAATTGTTAATCTTTTTAAGAGACTTCCTAGAAGGTGACTACTACAATCTTAACCTCTTCATGTTAGGAACAACCATTATCTACCCTACATACCCTCTTCTTACTCACACCTTATTGCTCCTCTACGCCCTAACAACAACCACATTCAATAACCCACAACAATAATTCAAAGTAAATGAACTCAAAGTAAGAATGTGCGGGCAATGTAATGGATAGTGTCTCAGAATGAGAGTTAAGTTCTAATTCAAGTCGAGTTCGTTAGGCTCAAATCACCCTTTGCAAAGCTATGAATCCAACTCTTCGCCCGCAGCAATGGGTTAAATAGTAGAACAGATTGGGTTCTTCAACTATGGTTGGCAGTCAGTCTAGAAAGACGACTTTGAATTCAAAATCGTGTGCAGCCGTGGTGAAGCATATTATGCATCTAAATACAGGATCGTGAGGTTCAAAATAAACTCATGATCCAGATTAGAGTCGGCCTCCGTATTTTTTAGCTCAATGTGTTTTTTTTAATTTTTTTTTTTTTACTGGGCGAACTGCCGATCAGGAGCTATGTGTTGGCAAGCTCAGTTTTTGTTTTTCATGTTGCATATTTTTAAAATTGCTGTTTGGAAACTGGAGAGGAAAGTACAGGGATCTTTGCACTATTTTGGGGTCTGCATTTCCCCTTTTATTGAATGCACACAAATAATTTTGATTTCATTATTTTCAGCATTCATTTTTATTAAAAGAGCATTAATATTTTGAAAATAAAATACACTTTTATACAGATTTTTATCTTTTTTTTGGTCAGGCCTAGATTACGTGCAAAAAGAATTTCACGCTATCCATAAAATCCAGACCCTATTTCTGCGTAATCTACGTAATTATACATAGTTTCAGAAGCACTGGCTTAGATGGTTATTGATACTTTTGTCACATATCCAAAAATTTGCCTTTTGAAACATTACAAAAATCTTCTTGTCTCTCCATGGCCGAACGATATGTGATCTTTTCTTTTCTTTCTTCCCTCAGTGATCACAATGCGTTATATTAGCAGCGTGTTCAAACAGTATCGATTTACTTTGATCTGCGATCACCAGAGCCGATACGAAGCAGTAGACAAAGCCATTTTATCTGACCAAGAAAAGGATACACCCACACATACACGCACAGACATACATACATACATATATATATATATATATATATATATATATATATATATTTATATATTGCACATATTCTTTTATGATATTGTAATAATTCCAATTTGGAACACTAATTAAGAATGAGTTAGCAATATATCAAGTAAGAAAGGTGACTATATTTTCTGCTAACGTAACTCAAAATATCTGGATTTGTTTTTAATACTACGCACCGAAAATCTCGGGCCACGTAAAGACAGGCTCAGTGTTGGTTGCTTCGTGTAAGTAAGTCAGAAATGAGAGTGGGTCATTCCGTGCACTGTGTACTAGTTTGGGGTGCATATCAGCTTTTATATTGAATGTGTATAAATAAATGTTACTTCATAGTTTTCTGCATTCAATATTTCTAAAAATAACATAATACATTTTTGATAGTAAAATTCACTTTTATACAAATTTAGATTTTCCTTTTCGTCAGGTGGTGATTTCTTGTGGAATATTTCAGACTATTCCTGAAATAGCTTCATTAACCAATTCAAAACACCATTTTACCAAAGATCGGGTTACTTACCTACAGACTGCTGATCTAAGGGATTATATTTAAGGTCAAAATTAAAATTTAAGGTCAAGATTAAGATTTAAGGTCAAGATTAAGATTTACTTGTTTCGATTCCAGTGATAAACAAAAAACAAGTTATAAAATTCATTTATTAGAAGGTCACGCAATATATATTTAAAGAAGCAGATATTATGGGCCTGTCTACGACTTACATTGACCATGGCCCTCGAGGTAGTCAACAACTTGAATAAAACAGATGATTAAATGGAATAAGCCTAATCAACTAAAATGATGCAATATCGTCTCAAAATTTTCACAAGTACACCTCAGTCCTCACTGAACAATCGAATCCCCATAAATAAGGTTGGGTATGATTTGTTTTACAGCATATCAACATCAATGGGTTATTTAATGTCAACAAGATTATTTTTGTTGGTAATATTTTTTTCAAAAATATATTGCTGGTAAAGGATTTTCCTCAAAAATTCGTTGCTGGTAATAATTTTTTACAAAAATATATTGCTGGTATTAAAACCTTTTTTTATATTTTCATAGTGTTTTTACCCCAGTTTCAGGATTAACTATTTGCCCATAGCTGGGACCTTAGCAGGTGCTACCACTCCGGGTCGGGGTGGACATGAGAACATCAGCAATTAAGAGGTGGTCCTACGCTACTCAAACCCTCCCGGTCAGAGGCCTTGCTGTTGGGTGGAGTTTAGTGTCTTACCCAGGACGCGGATGTAGTTTATCATCTTACCCAGGACGACCATAAATAACCCGTTGTTGCTACTCTAACTATTGTTAATTTTAATTAGGTTACATATAATGACTTATTGAATAGTCGAGGTTATATTACTTAATTTAGAGAAAAGTGGGCTATCTTACTTTGCTTTGTATCCATTTTAGATTAAGGACAATTCTGAATTGAAAAAAAAAAAACTCTTTGGATGTGGGACTTGCAAGTATCCCAATAATAGAAAAAGACATTTGCTACAGAAGCAGCAACAACAACCCAAGATGGCGAGGCTGTCATATATACAATAGGGAAGTCTAAAAACGTTGATGATGATTGACGTTTTAACAATTCAGAAGAAAAAATAAATCATTGCTGTTCTCTCGAAAACCTGAAATCTGAGATATTTTACGTGTTGTGTTTATTTGACAAAACTAGAGTCGATTATATTAATATGAGCCACCCTGCTCCTCTTAGTTACGAGGTTAACTGAGAGCAAGTATTCCAATTAACTTAAATCCTATCTTGAAAT
>CAHIKZ030004513.1:2102500-2135000 GCA_903632075.3 Acanthosepion pharaonis | reverse complement strand
CCCTAGCTACGCGTAAATACTCTGAGGAAAGGTATAAATCCACCTCTTCCTTCTCCCTAGCTGCGCGTAAATACCCTGAGGAAAGGTATAAATCCACCTCTTCCTTCTCTCTAGCTACGCGTAAATACCCTGGGGAAAGGTATAAATCCACCTCTTCCTTCTCCCTAGCTACGCGTAAATACCCCGGGGAAAGGTATAAATCCACCTCTTCCTTCTCCCTAGCTACGCGTAAATACCCTGGGGAAAGGTATAAATCCACATCTTCCTTCTCCCTAGCTTCGCGTAAATACCCTGGGGAAAGGTATAAATCCACCTCTTCCTTCTCCCTAGCTACGCGTAAATACCCTGGGGAAAGGTATAAATCCACCTCTTCTCCCCCAGTTACAAGTAAATGGTAAAGGTTATGAATCCACCTATATTCACCCAAACTACGAGTAAAAACCCTTGGGAAAGGTATAAATCCACCTCTTTTTGATAAGCCATCATAAAGTAATTATTGAAATCAAATCTAACTTTTTCTTCACAAAATTAATACTAATACAACATGAGATAATTAAGAGCATGACTATAATAATGAAAACAAAAAGGACACTTACACTTAACATCAGGAAGAGATAATTGAAATTACTAACGTACATAATGAAAAAAGGGTATTTAGTAAATTTTACTCTCACAGAAACTATTGAAGGCAAGAGAGAGAGAGAGAGTGAGAGAGAGAGGGAAGCTATCTAAACAGATTGTGTAAATGGTTGACAGATCAAGGATTAGCAGAGATAACAAAAAAGACCAACTTTACTAAGAGCTACAAAATTTGCTAAGAAGAATGATCGCCGACGTCGTGAAAGCGTCACGATGAGAACAAAAATAGAAGCGAGAAAAAAATGGCTGAATTAACATGTACGAGAATATCGGGCATCAAAATATAAGTCCAAAGGTTGAGCGCCTGTGTACCATTAACGTTTCAATGTAAAATGTCAGCGGCGTCTTGTTGTATTTTTTCTTCATGCCTGTTTTTATATAAAAGACTGACTCCTTCAATAAATCTATTGTTTGTCTGGGGAAAGCCGTTCTCTACGCGAAATAATAATGGCACTAATAAGTTTTTCCATCTTGACATCCATTTATTTAGAACAGTCAAGCTGCTAGTTTAACTCACAAGATGTTGATTCATCTGATTCATTCGAATAATAATAATAATAATAATAATAATAATAATAATAATAATGAGAAGAAACAGAGGAAGAACGGAGATAAGGTGAAGTTGAAAAGACGAAAGCAAAAGATATCAGCGACAGAAAATTAAAATGGATAAAAAAAAGAAAGAAGAAAGTAAAAAAATAAACTGAAAAAAGAAAAAAACAAACGAATAAAAAACTAATGAAAGAAAGAATCCGAATAAGAAGAAGAATGAAGAAAAAAAAAACAGAACAATATCAACAAAATAAAAAAGAAAAAAATGGAAGCAAGAAATAAAGAAAGAAGGAGGATTAAAATTAAGACAAAAATAAAAAAAAGAAACAAGAATGAAAAGAAAGGAAAATAGAATCTAGAGGAAAACTAAACGAAAAAGAAAATAAAAAAGAGGAAAAAAGTTGGAGAAAAGTAAAAAGCGAATAAAAAAAAGAAAGAAGCGAAAGAATGAATGAACGCAGTGAAAGAAAAAGAATAGAGAAAAAATAGAACAATATCAGCGACAGAAAAAAAAAGAGTTAAAAGAAAGATACAAGAGTCAACAAAGGAAGAAAGAAAATAATGAAAAAAATAAATGAAACTAGAATCTAGAGGAAAAGTAACCGGAAATAAAATAAAAAAGACAATAAAGAAAAAACCGGAAAAAGAAAGCAAAAATGTAGATGAAAGAAGAAAAAGATGAAAGAATGAATGACTGAAGAAAAACAAACAGAATATCAGCGATAGAAAAAAAGGAAGGAAGAAAAAAAGAAGAAAAAATGTGAATTAAAAGAAGAAAAATGAATAAATAAAGTAAGAAAAAAGGAATGAAATAAGAGAAAGGAAAATAAAATCGAGCGGGAAACTAAACGAGAAAAAACGAAAAAGGAAAAAAGGCGGGAAAAAGAAAAGAAAAACGTAAATAAAAAAGAAAGAAGAGGTACAAGAAGAAGAATGAAAAAATGGAAGAACCTTAATGAAAAGACGAATTTAGGTATACAAGAAGAAAGTGAGCGAAGTAAGAAAAGAAAAAAAATAATATTTTCGAATTAAATAAAAACAGAACCAGTCGAAGGAACGAAAATTAAAGAAGGGCAGGATTATAAAAAAATATGGCAGTCAAGTCAAGATGGCCTCTAATCAGAAAGAAGCGAAAGACGCCCAAAGTATGTTTCAACTTCCTATCTCATAAAACATCCGCTCTTTATCTGGGTGCCGGCGATTGAAACTGAACCGATTGTAAACAAATGAAGTTGTTAATGTCGTAAATATTTACACGATGTCCGTGATTTTGAACTAAAGGAAAATGAGACGAAAGCGAAGAACCGGATATTTGTGGCTGAAAAATATTGCCAGACATTTTGCAACATTAAACGTGTAAACAGTTCGCTGCTAAGTTTCAAATTTTTATCCAGTGCATAAAAATTCTACTTTTATATCTTGTATATGCCGTGTCCCTTCAGGACGTGGACGATCATGGCCCTCCACAACTTGTTACCCATTGTAGCTATTTTTATACTATTGCTCACCGACAATTGAAAGAGTTACTGAGTGAGACTTTTGTAAGCGGTGCATATTATATAGGATATGTAAGATAGACAACTCTGTTATTCATCATGACGGTCGTCTTCGAGTATAGAATCTAGATGTTAGCAGTGAATATTTCGAAGACAGTAGGAAAGCGTTGTTCAGGTTAGCAGTGGATATTTTAGTAAAAGAAGCAGAGCGTAGTTCGTCCTTCTGGTTCTCTTCGCCTGACAAGCTGGAGTGGACATTCGGGTAGAGTGAACAAAAATGGCCGCCTTTATACACAACGGATTGAATATTCTACGTCTTCTGATTGGTGGACTATAAAGTGAGTTAAGTCATTTGAGCTAACTCACTAGTTACATATATATACACAAAAAACTGCAACAAACTCTTGATTCTGGACTTGATGAGGCTCAGATTGTAGTGGTCGGGGAAGCACCTCCTCGGGACTCATTTCTAAAAAGTGACACTTCCGAGAAAGAATCTGTATGAGTGGAAGGAGTATGAGTCAGCTCCGTGTACGTAGGATAGATGTGAAATTTTGAACTGGTGGAACTAAAGAATGGATCTCGCCGAGACATCTGGCATGGGAATGGTTACAGAATAGTGAGAGGTTAGCTGCGTTCCGTTTGCGGTAAAACGGTTGCTGCGTGGAAAATAGTTCAACACCCAGAAGGCCGCGTAAACTCCTTAGAACTCTGACAAGGCTGGACCAATGAGGACTATGTAACACCATCCTAGATATGACACTAATATTCCATTTTTGGCCTGCAATATATTTATATTTTGGCCATTCCTCTCATCCCCTGTTTTGAAATTCAGTCAGGTATATGACCATTGTTATGGGGCATGTAAATTCATAAATAATGTATATATATATTGATAATATTGTGTTCCTGATGAAACCAAATTCATAAATAAGTATATTGGGCATACCACTACATGCCTATCACGAAGACACAAGTTGCACCTCTCTGGTCAATTAGGACTCATTTAAACACAGAGGAAACCTACCAAACTTCACCCGTAACGTACTTGTAGAAAATACAAGTATAATAGCCTCATCTACATGTAAAATAAAGGCTAAAATAATGGAAGCACAAATATTAGAAATGAAAAAGCTGACACTCAATAACATCAACTATGAAAACGGTACAATGTACTGTGTTTGGAAAAAAATAAAAATAAAAACATTCCTATAACTCTAGATTCATACATAAATAATCCATACCTTTAGTTAAAAATGAAAATATAAAACATGGCTAAAAGATAATGGCTAAAAGAATAACCGAAAGCGCTTGGATATACAGAACATTTGTACAATTTATTTTTACACACTTTTTGACCAGAAAAAAAAACAAACTAATACGAACACAAGAGCAATTAAGTAAAAAGATTAATCGCAGCCGAGTTCAAAATCCAGACAGATTCATTACATTCAACTACGTGCTAATACCCTTGGGAAATGTATGAATCTTTTCCTTCCCTGCCCCTCCATATGGGTAAATAGGACAGGCCGGGTTCTATAGCCTTTCTGTCGCAGAAAGAAATGGCAAACTACTGCGGGAAAAATCTGCCTCGTCAGTCAGGTATCGATACATGATACATGATATAGATACATGATCGTCTAAGCGTATATCACGCACATAACTAACTGATATATATATATATATATATATATATATATATATATATATAAGACATTTTTTATGTTTATACGTTCTTTTTATAGATACAACTATTTAAGTAAATGGCTGTTTATAATAAACAGTATTAATAGCATTTACCGGCCGAATGTCCGAGAAATTTTCATAGAAAATAATCGTCCTCCGACAGGAATCGAACCTGTATCCAATACGGAACCGTCATATAACCTGAGGTGCCTTAACCGTTTCGGCTACAGAGGAGCGTTCGGTTAGCAAGTTTGATTTTACTGTTTTTCTTATTCATTCATATCTGCTCAATGCGTATCTAATGTAAACAAATAACGTCATACATTATGAAGTGGACAAAGTCCGACAATTATTTAAGACATTTAAAAAAAATTAATAAAAAGAACGTATAAACATAAAAAAATGTCTTAAATAATTGTCGCATTTTGTCCATTTCATAATGTATGATGTCATTTGTTTACAAAATAATGCAAAAACATAAATGTCGTATATATATATATATATATATATATATATATATATAAGATCGAGATAAAATTGTAGCAAATTGTCAGCTAGTTCAATTAGGTTTTTCGGCTCCTCTTGCTACGAGTGCCAAGGTTCTCTCAAAATGGCGAAAAAATATTAAATGTATATCGTTATGGAAAATGTTATAATAGATCCTATTATAATCATGTAGTAGAGGACTTTATCATAAAAAAAAATATTTTTTTTTATATTTTTACGAGTTATGTTAGGGAAGAATTCAACAAAGTAGACTATTTGCCATAAAACTAAAAATCTTCTTCTCATGTGACGTAGGCGATCATGGCTCTCCAGAATTTCCTGTCCTTTGTAGCTTTTAATACATTTTGTTTTTTGTTGTCTCTCCTAAACTTGTCAGGCATCCATTTACTCAAGCTCACTACGTAGGATATGCATTGTCTTGCTCTGCCTCTCTTGCCTTCATTCAGTCATGTGGGTATCAAATTTTCCAGACCCTCTTTCCTCATTTTGCTTGCATTTTCAAATTTGACCTTAAAATCAAAAGAAATTTTCAGAAAGAAAACATCTAAATAAGAACACTGAATTTCCAGTTGATATAAAAAAATATGCTAGAGTTTATGGAATTACGCAAAGACCATAAATATAATCGATCCTGACTTTCGACTTCAGTCAATTTTTCACTGACGTGACCTAGATTTCCTCTGTTTTTTTGTTACAAATATTTTCATGGCAACTGTTTTAACAAGATTTTATCACCGGTGCCTCGACGACATGAATTTAACCTTGCTACAAGATTGCTAACTTGATCTCACCCTTTTACGGCTGAACTAGCTAGATGCAACTGCCACTTCTATTGTAATAGTTTCTTTTCTCACACTCCCCACCTGTGGAACTTTTTTCCAATTTATTGCCATTTCAACGTCACTCGTCATGTATTTACATTAGTCGGACTATTGTCCTCATCTTTGTCGCCATATTTGTCACAACGTTTCGGCCGTTGTACGCTCCGGCCTTCTTCAGGTGGTTGGAATTTCGAACTGAACCCTTTATTTCGATCGCTGGGGTAGACTGTTCTAATTCCACGTGCCATGTTTGATGGATGTCAGTTATCAGTTATCTCCTGCTAATTTTCCCTCTGAAAGTTCTCCACTGCCTTAACCAGGAATTGAACTCACCTTCTTTGGGTCTGTCACTGGATCTAACCAACGCCTTTATCCACTGTGCCATGTGTCCTTGAGGACACTCGTCATCTTCTTCCTTCCTGAACCCTGTTTCTTTAATGTCCTTTTCTCACTGATTCCCATAAAGATTTCTTGTTCTCTTTCATTGTCTGTAACCCTCTGGATCCTAGTGGCATTATCGCAGTGATTGAAAGACCCTCTAAATATGGAAGCAGTACATGTAACTAGGAAAGCAAACGGAAATAATAGGAGATAACTGAATTCCAACACGAGATCTGATGATAATAAGGAGAAAGTAGAAGCTAAAATATAAAAAATATAAAAATGAAAATGAAGAATAAAACACATTATACCGTGTAACTTGCAAATGGATAACAATTTGCCTTACTTTTTAAATAGATGTAAATTTCTTTATTTCAAGCGGAACATCGCACAATCAGAATTGATATTATCAGTTTTGTCTAAAATAATTTAAGACGAACCTCCACTGAAATTCTGTTGCCGAAAGTATCAATATCGTCCCAAAATGTGTACACCGATGAAAAAAAAGTTTATTTAATATCAATTTTCGGTGTAACCACAACTATTTTCTCGCATATATATATATATATATATATATATATAAATATAAATTTGACTGCAGACGACTCATGTGTCACTTATTAGAACAAAGTGCAATACAAAAAAGAACAATAAACCCACAATCTACTAAACCCATAAAAAAATTCTGGTCGAAAACACAAATTGTAAACCAAATTACCGAAAACATCTTGCCCTGTATATCAAACATCTGTCTCCCACTATTAACTTAACCTTGTTTAACAAGAGGAGTGGCGGTCTGAAACTTTTTAAAAATAGAAAGAAGCTTACTCCAATTCCAACCGTGCTCAACACGCGAAGGCTCGGAATAAACGCTATTCTAATATTTAAAACCAGAGAGAAAACATATCTCAAACAATCAAAACATGAAAAGAAATTAACAAACGCTTCATAAGATCAATGGAGAAAATACTGGCTCTCTTCGCAAAGGCCATCTTTCTTTGAAAATTCTGGACTGGCGCTAGAGAATCACAAACAAAAACTGTAACGAATAGCAGAGGAAATAATGGCATAATCAAAATGTTAACTGGGAATAAAATAGGAATAAAGTGTCGCTGCCGACACTTGAGTTTGCACATAGAGTGCCAGTGAGTCAACACAACGATGCCATTATTGAATTATGGACCACGTGACGATAGAGGAAAATCATAATAAGAGGTAGCCCGACGTTTAAACGATCTCTATTTCTACTCTATCCTCTATTACTATACGGATCGCGATTTCTCGTTTATCCTCGATTGCTAAACGGACCGCTAAGTTCCCTATACTATTCCTCTATTCGGATCACTATACGGATTACTATTCGAGCGAGTATTATCGAGCACGTGCTATTAGTGCGAGTGATATTCGCAGGCGTCTGACACCAGTACCTTTCAACACCGTTACTATAGTTGTATCTACGATTATAAAGTCTCTACTACAACGAGCATTACGAAAGTAACAGCGAGTATTCGATGGTATCACAAAAGTGACAACGAGTGTTCGTTGACATCCCAAAAGTGGCGACAAGGGTTCGCGGGAATTCCTTGAACTTACACGAGGATTCGTTCAGCAGAGTACAGCGAAATGGAAGAACTAAAAGCTATCATGGTTCAAATGTTGACACTACAGAAACAACAACAAGAACAACAGTTGCAGCAAAAAAATTACAACAACATCAACAATTGCGGAAAAAAAACAACACGAACAGCAATTACAATTGCATCTATAACAACAGAAGATTTTGAGTTGTTTTCCAAAACCATGGAAGGAAAAACTTCAGATTCGTGCACTCCAGATACTTTTGCTAATTCAATCAGCGAATTTGTCTACAATCCAGACGCAGGGATAACTTTTCCATCTTATAGAAGATACGAAGGGATTTTCAAAACGGATTGTTCGAATTTGGATGATGAAAAGAAGGTTCGTTATTATTAAGGGAATTGTACCCTGCTGGACATGAAAAAATAAGGAATTATATTTTGCCGAAAAAACAGGAGAGATAAATTTTGATGACACTGTTCTAATTCCATCAAAATATTTGGTGATAGAATTTTATTATTTAATACACGATGGAAATGTTTTAAATTAGTAAAGTCCGGCGATTTAGATTTTGTCACTTATGTAGGAGTCGTGAATCGAGAATGTGAAAAGTTCAAGTTAAATGAATTAACTCCTGATTTATTTCAATGCCTTATATTCGTACAGGGTTTAACTTCTAATAAGGGTGCAGAGAAAAGATCTAAGATACTTGCCGAATTAAAAATGGATTCCAAATTAGCTCTCCAGAAAATAGAGGAAGAATGTCAACATATTTTGAATTTGAAACTAGATACCGTAAGGACTGAGGAAAAAGACAATTCACAAGTATATAGTTTCCGACAATCTAAGAGAAAAGACTACAAATGTTTTTCAACTCCTAAAAGAACGGGGAAAACGACTATAAAACCCCTAATATACATAATACTTGCCATGGTTGTGGATGTAAGCATTTTAAAATTACTTGTTTTTTTCAATTACAAAAAAATGTTATGAATTGGGGAGATTAGGATACAAAAGTACGTGTTGCAGATACAAAAAATGGAGAGAAAATAAAACGTATGTGAACATTACAAATACATGGAGTAACGATAAGAAGCCTTAAAGGGAAATTAACAAGACATTTCAAAAGATGAAATTTGTTACAGGATTTGATATCACTATCATAAATGAACAGACATGGGGAAAAATGGGTAAACCCAGTTTATTGACTTCTGATAAAGATGCGTATGGACTCTCAGGAAAGAGTTTTAACTTTTTGGGTGAATTCAGCTGTAATGTTTCTTTTGTTGGAAAAAAAAAACAAACAACAATAAACGGTGGTGTTTGTATTAAAAATATTGCCAATTTGTTTGGAACAGACTGGAATGCATCGGTTAATCTTTGGCACCTTCCAAGTAACTCTTTTTAGAGCAAGATAAATGTTGTAACGACCAGTACTAATACAGCAACTGAAACACTGAAAAAAAAAAAAGAAATTGAAAAAGAGTTTTCTAGAAAATTTCTCAGAAGGTCTAGGGACATGCACGAAAGCAAAAGCTAAGTTTGAGTTGAAAGAGAATGTAACACCGACATTTAAGCAAAAAAGGAGTGTACCTTTTGCAGCCTTAGATCCAATTAATAATGAATTGGTAAGACTAGAGAAATTAGCGGTGATCTAAAAACAGACTATTCCGAATGGGCATCACCAACAATCTATGATAAAATCTGCGTATGAGCTGATTTCTCAACGGGGTTAAATAAAAGTTTAAAACAACTACCCGTTACCAAGTCCAGAGGAAATGTTTGTCCAATTGAATGGGGGTAAAATTTTATTCTAAATTGGACCTGTCAGACGCTTACCTACAAGTACTAGTGGACGGAGACTGCTCAAAATTATTAACAATTAATGCTCATAGTGGGTTATACAAATTCAACCAACACCCTTTCGCTATATACATAGCACCAAGCACATTCCAACAGATAATGGTTAACATGCTTGCCGGTTTGGATTTTTCTCAAGCATATTTGGGTAAAAGTAAGAGCCGGAAGCAACATGCAGAAGATGTAAAGAAAGTCTTTGAGAGAATCAAAGAGTATGGTTTTAAGATTAATGAAGGCAAATGCGAATTGTTTATGTCCAGACTTAAATATCTTGGACAAATTATTGATAAAAACGGTAGATGACTGGATTCTTTAAGGGGATCGCAATAAAGGATATGACCGCTAATTACTATCATATATATATATATATATACCAAACATGCACGAATTAAGAGCACCATTGAATAACCTGCTAAAGAAAGATGTGAAATGGAATTGGACAGATAAATGTCAAAGTGCTTTCAAAGAGGTCAAAAAAGTCTTAACATCATATTTGTCACTAGGTCATTTTGACCCTAAATTAAAGATTGTGGTTGCATCGGATGTAAGTGATTCAGTTATTGGGGTAGTGATACTACACATATATCAGGACAGAACAACTAACCTAATAGCTCATGCTTCAAGAGCATTAATTGTAGCTGAAAAAAGCTATAGCCAGATTGAAAAGGAAGCATTGGCAATCATTTTTGCTATGAAAAAGTTTCCTAAATTCATACATGGTAGACAATTCATATTACAGACAGACCATTGTCTATTATTGTCCACATATGAATAAAAAAGGGTGTTCCCACACATAAAGCGAATAGACAGCAGCATGCATTGGGGAACTATCCTATTGAACTATAATTATAAAATGAAATTTCTACCATCCAAAACAATAAGTCATGAAGACGGATTGTCTAGACTAATACCAAGATTCTGCAAACCACTTGAAGACACAGTAACTGTGGTAATAAGGGCCGAAAATTAAATTAATAATTAATAATGTATGATACAGTACTCTAAAAGAACTGCCCATAACATTGGAAGAAATAAGAATTAAATCGGAAGATGACTTTATAATAAAAATGAACAAGCAAATAAAAATTAAAGTTAAAAATATTACTGGAAATAATACGTTTTCATTATGTAATAATGTATTTATGTATGCAGAAAGAATTGTGATAGCCATATCGATGCAAAACGTATGCTAAAAGAATTTCACGTAGGACATCCAGGAATTTCTAGAATGAAATCCTTAATGAGGCGTTACACTTACTGGCCAAAAATGGATCAAAATATCGAAAATTTAGTGAAGGTCCACGAAAAGAGTTACCGATGGAAATATGACATGATTGACGTACCCACGCCACCAGAAATGAGTGAACCAAGGAGGTACAGTAAAAGAAAAAGAACAGCAATGAAACATTTGAATATTGAACCGAAGCTGAAGAAATACAAACTCCAGAGGAAGTCATCTCAAAGGGGAGGTATTAATAGAAATAAAGTGTCGCTGCCGACACTCGAGTTTGAACATAGATCCCCAGTGAGTAAACACAAGCGATTTCATTATTGAATTAAATGGACCACGTGACTATAGAGGAACTCATATATGGGAGATAGCGCGACGTCTAACCGATCGCTATTTCTACTCTATCCTCTATTACTATACGAACCGCTATTCTCTATTCTATTCACTATACTATTCCTCTAATCGGATCACTATAAGGATTACTATTTGAACGAGTATTATCGATCAAGTACTATTAGTGCGAGTGATATTCGAAGGCGTCTGACATCAGTAATATTCAACGGCGTTACTATAGTTGTATCTGCGATTACAAAGTCTCTACTACAACGAGCATTACGAAGGTGACACCGAGTATTCTTTGGCATTACAAAAGTGGCAACGAGTATTTGTTGACATCACAAAATTAACATTCCACACCACTTCAGACCGAAGGTTAGAAAAGATTTTCCTCTCAATACTGGAAAGAGTGATAATAGATACGTGTCAAGAAAACCGTATTTTGCTAAAAAAAATGTTTTAAGTGAGATTTTATAAATTTCAACCGAAAGCAGTACTGGCTTCTCGGTCAATGAATGATAAATGTTTCCTTATAGGGAAACGGCTATATTTACTATGGCCATTACCATTCCCATAGAGCCCGACAGAAATGACATTATGTACGCATATGTTTTGGTTGAGTATGCGCTCTGGCTTAGATGAAAATATTACTTCACTGTGTTCTAATAAATCTAACATAACGTCCTCGATCTACAGGTAGTATCTTTTCTTTAGAAGGAGAGTAGGGTTAATCACTGACATCTGTTGTGTCCCCAAAGGGGAAGTGCTGAGAGGGTATGTGCAATTTTTGTCCCTTGTCCTCTGTACGGGCGCCATATTCCGTTCGAGCTGGCGGCCGAATCAATATCTACTTCCTGGCCCTATGCCTCTGATTAGAGTGTATTATCTGTAGGCACGGTGGTAAATGTGACACACAATATACATATAATTATTATTATATTTTATTCATTGTTTGCTTTTCATTAGACAGACCTTGCGCCGTTCAATGGAGATCAAGAAGCAGCAATGTCACCTAAATGTTCCCGTACTTTTTTCAGTATACTTGCTACTTTTAAAATATTATTTGTATCAAGTTTCAGTTCTCGTATGAATTTATAATACATCAACCACTCTTTATCTTACTCTCTTTCTTACCCTCTTTATTTTCACTTTTTATTTATTTCTCTCTTTGTTTCATTTACCTCTTTTTTGTCACTCTATTTCCAACTGATCTTTCTTACTTTCTTTCTATCACTCTTCTAGCCTTATGGCCACACAGGATGAAACACTGTTTCCCGTTCACTGAGGTTAAGCAACCTCAAACTTGGTCCATATATAGATGGGTAAATCCTCTGGAAAAGGTTAAAAAACACCACTTCTCCCACAGTTATGGGTTAATCAGTAAGACTTGTATCATTAAACCATTATTTTTTTTTTGATAACTCTTACAATATTTCTGACTTTAAATAACCGGCAAAAGGTTGATAAGGCGTACAAAACGAATCAATTCTCCCTTCTCTTCCCCCGTTTATTTAAGACATAAAGTCATAAATAAATATATACTTAATATAGATATATTAAGCCAAATAACAAAAATAATAGATTTCTCACAGCTACTTTCTCACGCGCACGCTAAGCTATCGTACTTTATATACTGTACACCCGTCTTTGTTTACAATTGAAAGGTCAGCCACCCCCGCCAAACGGTAACTTTGAGAACTAATCGACTCCTTCTGCTAAGCCCGCAAATTTTGAAATACATCACTGACAATTTGGAAGTATTTTTGTTTTTTTCGTGTTTTTTTTTTACTTGATTTTGCCTGCACATGTTACCGCTCACTTTTTTTTTACTCTCATTGTTTCCTTTTCTTACTCTCTTTATTTCACCCTTTTTCTTTCTTTTTCTATTTCCGTATTCTCTTTCTTACTCTCTTTAATCGCCTCTTCTTTTTCTTTCTTTCCTTTTTTTATGTTGTTCTCTTTTTCCTTCTATTCTTTCTTCAGTCTTGCTTACACTCGTGATTTCTCTCAACTCTTTTTACTCTCTTTATTCCCTCTTCTATTTCTTAGTCTCTTTATATGCTTCCTCTCTTTGTTACTCGCTTTATATCCCTTTCTAATTGTCTGTTCTCTTTCATGCTGTCGTTATTTCCCTGTGTCTTACACATTTTATTTGACTTCCTCTTTCTTAATCTCTTTATTATTCTCTTCTCTTTCTTTGTTTCACATTTAACCCTTCTTAGTTTCTGTCTTCCTCTCTTCTGTTTGTTCTTATAAACAGAGTATGGCAAAAGTAAAGACCTTTTTTATTTAGTAACTTTTATTGAATAAAAATAAATTGTAACAGTTTAAGAAAATTCATAAATATTGTCACATCAAGTAAGATGATTTTTATGGCGATTTTCTAAGCGTAGCTCATATGTGGCACAAGGCCAAAAGTTTGGGGGCACCTAGTGAGTACTGAATTCGCTTTTAAGTCGTAATTGATCTAACGAGACAAGCTTAACATGATTTTTTATGATTAAGAAACTATTTAGCATGTTGAAGATGTTCCCACTAATACAAGGCTGAACCCTCTCAGTAAACACCTCTGCAAATCATTTGACAAATTACTACATTTATTTAAGAAAATTTATCTGTACAGACAAACCTCTCATCAGACTTCGGATGCAACGGACAAAATCTGCAGGCAAAATCAAGTAACCCCCCCCCAAAAAAAAAAAAAAATACTTCCAAATTGTCAGTGATGTATTTTAAAATTTGCGGGCTTAGCGGAAGGAGTCGATTAGTTCTCAAAGTTACCGTTTGGCGGGGGTGGCTGACCTTTCAATTGTAAACAATGACGGGTGTACAGTATATAAAGTACGATAGCTTAGCGTGCGTGTGAGAAAGTAGCTGTGAGAAATCTATTATTTTTGTTATTTTGCTTAATATATCTATATTAAGTATATATTTATTTATGACATATATATCTTTATAGTATTTACATTATGATCATAACTACTGGTAGTTGCTATAGTGATTTTATAACTCAAATATAATCCATTCCCATGCACGGACAATTAGCTTTAACGGAAAACCCATCTTACCTATTAGTCCGTTGATGAGAGTTTTGTCTATAATAGCTTGCTTTAATTCGGGAATTGTTTTTGGTTTGAGCCTGTCAATAAAATCATTCAGTACACCCTAGAAGAAATGTCTGATGGCGATAGGTCTGGTAATCATGATGGCCAACTCAATTCCTCAACGTCAACTTATCCACTCCAGCTCGAAAAAAAATAGGGCGTTACTTTTTCCGAACCCTATACTACGTACCTCCCTTTCTTACTCTATTTCATTACTCTCTTTATGTTGTGTATTGCTTTCTCTTTTTCTCCATTCTTTTTTTTTTTGCTTTTCCTTTCTGACATGTTTTTCACTGATTCACATCATGATCGTCGTGGTTGTCATCATCATCATCATCATCATCATCATCTTCTTCTTCTTCGTGCTTTTTTATGCAATCCAATTTTCCATCTTCCTCATTCTTCGTCTTCCAAATTATTTCTCGCGCATTTTTATTTCGCTTCTCATTTCAGATGATTTGCATTTTGCATTCAACAGCAGAAAATGTCGCGCTGTTTACGAGATATACTGTATTAATGACGTCCTTGCCATTTCTCTTTGCCTTTTTGTTTTTTTTTCTTCATTTCTCGTTTGTCTTCCTTTTCGCCTAACGACAAGCTTTCTTGTGACGATCAAAGCTTTGGTAGACGTCAATCCTCAGTTGTTGATCACGTCCGCCATTTTAGAGAAACAATCCAGAGCTTATGGCTGAAAGCTATACGTGATTTCAAAAACAGCCAAGTTTCCCGGTGTTTACGTCCAGTTTAGAAAGTACACTGATGATAATATTTTGAGAAAAATTGTCATGCAACGACATTTTACACGTGCATTCTGAGACAAAAGTCAAATCTTGGCTCATTCAGACCTATGCGGTAACACTGAGACGAGATCTACAAGTTCACTCAAGAATCTGGATGCTATTTTCATTCTATATATTGAACGAAGTTATACAGATTTAATCAGTTAAGGTCATATTTATTGTCTGATATTTATTCATAAAGAATTTCCATTTTTATTTAATTTTAATCTTTAAAAATTAAAGTAAATTCTCGGCTGACATGAAGTGGAAAGACTACTGAGTCCAGGTCTGCTACTAAGAAAGTTGTTTCACTGTGACATGCTAGACAGTCTTTCTCACTAGAATCTAGTCTACATTTGTCCGTGTTTTGAATATTGCTGCCACATGTGGTCTGGTTGTCCTGCTGTATATTTAGAAATTCTTGATAAAATCCAAAGAAGAATCAGCAATGTTATTGGTGTTGAGCTGGCGTCTCGGTTTCAGTCACTTTTCCAACGCCGTAATATAGCTTCCCTTTGCCTTTTCATAGTAATTGTTCGGATGAACTCTTCGCTATGACCTTTAGACTAAGAATCTGAGCGTTGTACTAGATTGGCGGAAAGGTCTCATCAATTCTCAGTTGGACCGGCTAGATGTAACCATAAATTCTATGCCAACAGGTTTTTTAACGTACCTCTTGCTTGTAGAACTCTCTTCCGGCTCCGTTTTTTCCAGCCATCTTTGAACTTGAAAAATTTAAATATAATGTCAATTTTTATCTACTGTCTTCTTTATTAATTTTAATGTTCTCGCTTCTTAATATTTCTCCTTTTTCTTCTTCTTTCGCACTCAGTAACTCCTTGTGTCTTAGTAGCTTTACTGCCTTGATTGGGGTGAAATGGTTAAAAATATTATTGTATATTCCCTATTATTTAGTATGAACTGTCGCCAGTTATTACACGTTGACCACATAATATATAGAGCGTATATTTAAGTGGATATGAATAAAAAATGTTGTTAAACATCCACATATATCCAGTATTCACGGGCGTGTATAGAATAAATGCACATACATGAGTACGTCTCGTGTATTAGTCGACCAGTTATCAGACAACTCTTCGATACTTTTTGAGTAGAATACCGTAGGTATTTATGTCTTCGATGAACATATTCACCTGATTTTGATTAGAGGAATCTTTTCCCATGAAAATGTTTTGAAGTGATCGAGAAACGTAATAATTGGTTTGTGCAAAGTCAGATAAATATAGAATTCCAATTTGTTTTCATGTCATTTTCCGTTAACCCATTGTGTACGCTGCCATTTCCATGGAAAACGTAATTTATGTTATTGTGCTCTAATTTATTCTTAATTGTTACGTATGATTAGAAGTTATAATGATCCATTCGTCATAAAGTGTTTCCCCAAAATAAAAAGTTACCTTCGACTCACCCTAATCTATCTGAAGGAAGACCATTTAATTCTGCCTTGTACTTGACTAAGCTAATGTTAATAAATACCTTTGCTAGCTGACTGTAGAATATTAAAAAGCTAGTTTTTTTTTTTTTTTTTTACGAGGTTTGATAAAAAAGTTTCTGAAATTTTGCTATGGTAACTGAGCTAAAGTAAAGCCGCTTGGCACGGATTTATCTTAAATTAGAACTTTATCGTTTACTTCAGTTGTTTATAACAACGCTTGGAAGGAAAGTGTGTAGAGTGTGGTCGACACCTCAGAGGTTCCATCAGTGACGATGACTTGCACAGCGACTTTTGGTCAAGCGCAACATTCCTCAGTTCTGACAACCACTATATTCCCTAGATCTCACCCCTTGAGACATTTCTCTCTTTAAAACTCGAATCAGACATGCTCGTTATCCTATAAAAGTACTTTAAGTAATGCTTCTATTAATGGAAACAACACTAGATAAAGTGACTGGCTTGAGAAGGGGACTATTTTGAAGGAGATTAAATTACGAATTGATATGTGTTGTAGTTTTCTTTTTATATAACCAGTATAAATCTTATATATCCATATATATCAACTCAGAATTCGCAAGAAACCTTAAAAGCAATTCTGGTCGAAAACACTAAAATTCTCTATAAAACGCATTACCGAAAATATCTCCCTGTTAGAGAGGCACTGTATATTAGACATCTTTCCTACTATCAATCTCAGCTTATTTAACAGTGGAAATGGGGTGTTTTTAAAAATAGAAATGCGCTCACGGAATTTCAACCGGCGTTCAACATGCGAAGGCTCGGAATAAACGCTCCTATTCAAAACAACACAAAATTAAAATACAATTTAAACAGCCAACAGCACGAAGAAAAACTAACACCCCCCCCCCTTAGAAATGGCAAAACAAGTGGCTGAAATCGATTGGGACAATGAAAATTATGGACAATTTGTATACTCCCTTACTCCTACAATGCGGTAAAACGTAAAGCTGCTGGAAATGTAAATAAAACATTAGTTAAATCTCCGTTGTTTGCCATATTTAACGAAAATGTCTATAAAGAAATGCTTCTGTCCAAATATACATTAATCTATCTACCTGTCTATATATATATATATATATATATATATATATATATATATATATATATATATATATATATATGTCATCCACAGACAGATTGTTTCGCTGTATCACTTTGTGGATCCTTTAAAATTTTAAGAATATTTCTGTTTTTGAGAATATTAATTATTTTTCCAGATACAAGTTTTACTATTTAACCAGGTGGAGGAACTAATACCTTTTCCAACGGTATTTGCACGTTAAGCAAAAAAAAAAAAAAAAATAGAATTGGAGACGTCAAAATGAAACAAGTACAAAAGTTTAAACATCTGGGATTTTTTAACATAGGATGTAAAATGTGATACCGAAATCTGAAGGCGCATTGAATAGCAAAAAAAAAAAAAAAAAAAAAAAAAAAGAAGCCTTTTAAAAGCTAAGCAAAGTATTAAGAAACTGAAAATTTACGTTAGAAACAAAGAAAAGAATGCTGAATTACAACGTAATATCACTTATCCTACATGCCAGTGAATGCTCACCACGAATGTCCTCACAGCTGAAGAGATAACAGGAAACAACATAAACGTGGTACGATAGAAGGATGCTGAACCTCCAAGGTACGGAGAGGGTATGCTTAAAGAAAATGGAAACACTCAAAATCAGAATAGTTAGCTGAAATTTCTTGGACACATAAGAAAAAAGGATGGGTTGGAGGATTTGAAAATCACAGGACATCGAAGTCAAAAGAGACAAGTGTGCTCAGTGGGACACACGTGATCAACTCGAGTTAATCGACGGGGAAAAGCTTATTGAAAGACATAGGAAAAAGTTAAACGTTGCTAAGAGGTACAAACGATAGGAATTTGCGGAGAGCCATGATTACCTATGTCCTAAATGAGTATGGCACACAGAAGAAGAACATGAACCGATAGGTATTTTTGTCTGTAATATGTTGGTCTCATTCAAGACACCAAATATTTTGTGCATGCTTTTAGTTTTAATTTCACTATCATGATCCATACATTTGCTTTGTGTTTGTTGAATTTAAGACAGTAATAGATTGGCAGCTATGTCTCATCATTTTACAGTTGAAATGGCTAAATGAAACCGTAAGTTCTGTGTTAGCAGTTTCTTCTCTTGAACTTCTTGCTTGCGGAACTCTCTTCCAGATTCTTGCTTCCCAGTCAACTTTGATCATCTAAAATGTAAATGCAATGCCAGTTGTTATCTTCTGTCTTTTTAATATCCGTTCTTTTATTGTCCTTATATATACTAAATTATGGTTAGTAATTCTGCGTCTTCATCTTTGTCGCTATTATCACAATTATTTGACCGACTTATTCTTTGGCCTTCTTCAGGGTAAAGTGTGATTAAAGCGTTTCTCCGTAAAATTGGTGGGAGAGTAAATGTCAGTCAAACCCCCTTTGCTGGGTATTAATGAATTAGATTTAATGGAATGGAAGTAAGCAATAACTGAGTAGTACTAAAAAAAACAGAAGATCAGGTATGTCGAGGCGAAAACAGCTGGACAAAAACAAAACCTCCCTGGATTAAATAAAGGGTTACCCGGGGTTAGATATACCTGAGGAAGGATGGAGGGCATAATGTTCGAAATGTGATAATAACACCAAAGATAGTGACATTAGTCGGAAGGTAAATAATGTAAATATTTAAAAAAAAAAAAGCAGACACACCCTCTTTTGGGTTTTCTTACAAGAAACAATATCCACCATTAAAATATTCAAATAACGTTTGGGCAGTTCGGTCAGATTGATTTCAATTTCAATTCACAAATTCATCGGGCACTTTCAATGGTTTAGAGGTTCAGGTTAAAATAATGACTGACAACTGAAAGAATCTCAATTTTATTCGTTATTATAAAAGGAAACTTCAAGGTTCATCATTGAATTCTTGTGCCGAAATAGTCTTTGTTCCTTCTTTCAGATGATTTGTGGCGCATTGCTTGTTTTCACAATATCCTACAGATTCTCTCGGATAACGGTCTAGATGGTCATTGCAAGAGCTCGATTCATGAAAGCATTTTTGACAGGTACAGGCGTCCTTCGGTTAATGTGCATTCGATTAATGCGTTTTCGATTAGTGCGCTAAAATTTTATATCCCAAAATTCGATTAGTGCGGTAAAACATTCTTCAGTTTAATCATAGTAATTGAAAAGTGATTTTTTATAATTACCGATGTACACATTAGGCGCACTAATTGGGGGATTCCTGTATAGTGACAGTTCCCAAAAAATCAACCTACATATAAAACTAAAATATGATGTCTCGTCTCTTCATAAATAGCATGGTTTTCCAGACCATTTGTAAGGCAATGTGTAATAATAATAATAATAATAATAATAATAATAATAATAACGGATTCTTGAAAATGTAGTACACGAGGACATCAATAATTCCAGTTGTAGTTGGAGCCCTCGGATTGACTGGAAAATGTCCCGATAAACTTATTGAAGGGATTCCTTGTAGACCACGCATTAAAAAAATTTTATGCTGGACCATCGATGCTTTTATTCCAATTCCAGATAATAGTTTCTATTTCAGAAAGATTTATCTTGAGTCTCTTTTGGGGGAAAATTAAATTAACTTGTATCCTTAAACCGTTATTATCTCCAAAATAAAATAAAATAAAATTACATACAAAATATTTAGAGTTCGGTGTTAAATAACCGATAGCGATTGATATGCCGCTAAACAAAAAAAACAAAAACAAATAAATAAATAAATAAAAAAACAAAACAAAACAAAAAAACAACTAATAAGCTGCTCACGAAATCTTTCAGAGATTAAATTATTTAAAGGTACAATATATGAAACTTTTCACAATATGTCCAATTATATAGGGAATTTTGAGATATTTCTTATTAATCAGTCTTTTGAACAGGAATTGAGGTTTATCCCTTTTCCTCTTTAGGATTGGTTTTCCGGTTCCTTCTAAAGTCGACTTCAATTCTATACTTCTAACATCTGTACTTAAACACTAATATTTTAGTTACTATTTATTCATTTTCCTACAGTAAGAGTATAAATGTTTGCCTATCATTCGGTTCACACTCCTCTGCAGTCTTTTGAACAGATTCCTCATTTAGGATTGGGTTTCCAGTTCCTTCTAAATCTTTTTTATTCTCTTTCACCGCCATTATCTCCTTGCATCATAGAGGTGTTATCAAATTGCTTAGCGTGAATTGATTTTAAAAAGATAATAATTAAAATACGAAGTCATCTATTATAAATTCCTTTACATGTCCAAAATACCAATTAATTTGTCAACCACATTATTTTGTTCAACCACATTATTTCGTTCAGATAAAAAAAATATGGTTATTTTTTTTATAGTGTGCAATTTTTATTGTGTAAATATAATAAAGGAGACAATAAGTTTCTGTTTTCATGAAACAAAACGAATTACGGCTTTTTCGCATGTAGCAATTCACAAGTAGTCTACCAAATTAAACCAACTTGTGATCATAACAATTTTACATTGTCCAATTCATAGCGCCATTGTTGATCATAATGGCGTCTGTGCTGGCACTTTAAGACCAGACAGGCCGGGTGAACAACAGCAGAAAATTGCGAGATTGCGTCTTCTTGGACGAGGCGAAATTCAATCTTACATCCGGTTCCTTCTTTTCTTTCCGTTGCATCGTCAGCCATTGTCTTTTGTTGCGTGAGTTCTTGCCAGTTACTAGCTTTCAAATTTTCCAAATTACACGCATATTGATAATTTATCAAACTCTCCCCTTTCAATACGCGATTATTTGTTCCATGTTACTATTCGTCATAAATAGCCAACAAGTTTTGACCTCCAAAGGTTATTCATTGAGTTCCTTGGCTTTTTCTAGTTTCGTTTTCCATCTCTTTCGCCTATACAACTTTTTCCGTTTTCATCCTTTGCAAGTTCACTGTCCATATCTCTTATCAGTTTTCTCTTCTTTCTTTAAAAAAAAAGTTATTTTTATGTTTATACTTTACTATATTTTTTCTTCCTTTAATATATTATAATTTCATTTTCATGGTCTACCCAATATTCTATCTATCTTTCTATCTTTTCTATCATTCATTCTATCTTTTTATCTCAACTTGTTCATTATCTATCTATCTATCTATCTATCTATCTATCTATCTATCTATCTATCTATCTATCTATCTCAAACTGTTCATTATATCACTTTCCTCTCTCTCTCTTTCTCTTTTCTCTCTCTCACTCTTTCTCTCCCTCTCTCTCTCTCTCTCTCTCTATCTATCTATCTATCTATCCATCTATCTATCTATCTATATATATATGTATATATATATATATGTATATATATATATATGCTATTGTGTATGCGTGTTTACTATCCTTATATCTGTATACACAACTTGCATGTATGAATGTGTTTGTGTTTACGTCAATAAGCACACACAGATGTGTGTCTGTATATGTGTGATTACATATATGTTTCGTCGTGGATTTTTAGCAACTGGAATTATTATAAAATTAATACCTATTGAAATCTAAGTATTTATTTCCGGAATGAAGCCAACAATTACCTGTACAGTTAGTATGAAACCCGTTTGACTTTGCGCAGAAGCGAAGAATCTATCGCCACTTGCTCTCAATTTGGAAATCTCAAATTCAGAGCTATGTTGCGAATTTGAAATTTTCAAAAAAGTCATATGTCTGACTTGCCGGATAAAGAGAAACTTTTAAAAACTTCAGAAAGTGAAACAATAGTGGGATTTGAATATCCTGGATGACTGCAAGTATAATAAGAGCAAATTTAAGATTATCTCATGCGTCTGTTCCTCCCCACCCTAAAGAAGAAACGTTGTAAAGAAAAATCTCTTTGTCAAGCTCATAAATTTTTAGAATTTGTCGCGTTGAGGATGAGTGGAAAAACATACGATATTGGTTTCTATCGGTGACAACAGGTACTAGGACATTTACATCCCTGGATAATTGCATACCAGACAATTGCGTCTCTATACAAATGCATCCCTGGATAACTGCGTACCAGACAATTGCTTTGCTGGACATTTGCGTCTCTATACAAATGCGTCCCTGGATAACTGCGTACCAGACAATTGCTTCGCTGGACATTTGCGTCACTGGATCATTGCGTACCAGACAATTGCTTCGCTGGACATTTGCGTCTCTATACAAATGCGTCCCTGGATGACAGCGTACCAGACAATTGCGTCACTATACAAATGCGTCCCTGGATAATTGCATACCAGACAATTGCGTTTCTATACAAATGCGTCCCAGGATAATTGCATACCAGACAATTGCGTCTCTATACAAATGCCTCCCTGGATAACTGCGTACCATACAATTGCGTCTCTATACAAATGCGTACCAGGCGATTGCTTCGCTGGACATTTGCGTCACTGGATAATTGCATAACAGACAACTGCGTCTCTATACAAATGCGTCCCTGGATAATTGCATACCAGACAATTGCGTCTCTATACAAATGCCTCCCTGGATAACTGCGTACCATACAATTGCGTCTCTATACAAATGCGTACCAGGCGATTGCTTCGCTGGACATTTGCGTTACTGGATAATTGCATACCAGACAACTGCGTCTCTATACAAATGCGTCCCTGGATAACTGCGTACCAGAAAATTGCTTCGCTGGAAATTTGCGTCCCTGGATAATTACATACCAGACAATTGCGTCTCTATACAAATGCGTCCCTGGATAACTGCGTACCAGACAATTGCTTCGATGGGCATTGAGTCACTGGATAATTGCGTACCAGACAATTGCTTCGCTGGACATTTGCGTCTCTATACAAATGCGACCCTGGATAACAGCGTACCAGACAATTGCGTCCCTATACAAATGCCTCCCTGGATAATTGCATACGAAGACAATTGGGTCTCTATACAAATGCGTCCCTGGATAATTGCATACCAGAAAAATGCGTCTCTATACAAATGCGTCCCTGGATAATTGCATACCAGACAACTGCGTCTCTATACAAATGCGTCCCTGGATGACAGCGTACCAGACAATTGCGTCTCTATACAAATGCATCCCTGGATAACTGCGTACCAGACAATTGCGTCTCTATACAAATGCATCCCTGGATTATTGCATACCAGACAATTGCGTCTCTATACAAATGCGTCCCTGGGTAACTGCGTACCGGACAATTGCGTCTCTATACAAATGTGTACCAGACGATTGCTTCGCTGGACATTTGCTCTAATAATTTTTTGAAGCTGTTAAATTTTGAAAAATTATAGATAAAAGAATAAAAAAATCAAAAGTTTATTTTTGTTTAAAATGCAATCACAGGTTGTCAGTGTTCCAAGATTGAACTACATATCGTCAGTAAGTTTTTGTTTCATCGATGTTTTTCTTATGATAGTGGTAGCTGTAATTTTCCTCGTTCACAAATATTTTTCCACCTGTGTTTGATTTTCGGAACTTGGGTTCCAAATAAAAATATAATCTATAAAATCCAGAATCTATTTGATATTTGTGGTACGCATTGTTTGTCTGAAATGAAACTTGTAACTTAATTTTTTCTTATTTTAAATAAGAAATTTTTCCCCCCTTTTTTTTTATTCATTTTAACTAGTTTTCTGCTTTTTTAGAGTAATTAAAGGTATTGGTGTGCAAATTTCTATATCTACAACTTTTTTAAAAAAAAGTGCTCACTTCAAAAAATTATCAGAGGTGCGCAATCATCCAGCGATGCATTTTTCTAGGGACGCAAATGTCTTGGGTCATGTTTGGTTTGCAATTGTTCGTGATGTAAATGTGCACTAAGTAACTGTCCGTCCACCGAGACAACGACCATTAGGCAGCTTTTAACCTTTTTTTTTTCGCAAACGAAATAAGAGGACTAATATTACAAGGGTGATCATCACTTATTTTTTGTTCTAACGTTTTTTCTTTTTCTTGAGAATGCATAGTCATCAGTAAAAGGATGAGCGTGAAATGCGATTTGCATGTCGAGAACACGAGAATCAAGCAGACGAGGAAGTTTAAATATCTGGTAAGCGTTTTGACAGAGGACGGTAAGTGCGACACTGAGATCTATAGACGTATTGGGATGGCCATGGTCACATTCCAAAAGATGGGCAGAGTATTGCGAGACAGGAGGATTTCTTTGGAAACGAAGAAAAGAATACTGAGCTGTTGTGTGACATCTGTCCTTCTTTACAACAGCGAATGTTGGACAATTTCCTCAAAGAGATTCGAGGTGTCAGAGATGTGGTTCTACAGATGCTAAGGATATCATGGACCGAGCGTGTGAGCAACGATGAGGTCTTAGAGAGGATGCAAGGAGGCTTATATTTAACATCAGGAAGAGGCAGCTGAAATTTCTGGGACACCTAATGAGCAAGGAAAGCCTGGAGAATCTGTTACTCACGGGTTAAATAAAGGGAAAGAGAGACAAGGGAAAACAATGCGTGACACACCTGGCGGGCTTAAGTAAGTGGATGACAGAACGTGGTCTGGAGGAGGAAGCAGAGGGAAGGAACTTGCTGAGAGCTGAAAGGGATAGAGGGTGGTGGAGAGCCATGATCTCCTACATCTGAACGGACCCTACACGTAGAACAAAAAGAAAAATTCTGGACAGCATCTTTTTCTATTCTAATGGCTCTTCGGATTTCGGTGTCACACTTTCCGTAGTCTGTTTAAACACTTCCAAGATAATTAAAATTCTGTAATTGTTTAGTTTTGACATCTTCAGTTCGTTGTTCACATCTTGGAGCTTTTTCTTTTGATTGCAACCATATATCCTACCTTCCTGCTATCGACTGTTAATCTCGTTTTATTTGCTACAAAGTAAAGACTTCCATTGCAGGTCGATAAATTAGTAGTAAAAAGTGCGTAACTCTAGTATCACTGTCTGTCTGTTCACTGAATGTCAAATGTTTCTTTATAAGGAAACGGTTAATATTACCAATACCATAAGGATACTAATTAAAAGAGCTTGTAAATAAATAGAACAAGAATACTAAGGCTTTGTTCAAGATACTAATACAAGAAAGCCTATTTCTTCCCACTGATGTGAGGTGGAGTGACTATATCGAATCAACTGCTACATCTACTGCGAGGAAAGTTGTTTCACTGTGTCATGCCTGAAAATATTTCTCGTCTGAGTCCATCCTGAACATATATAAATCTACCATTCCACTGTGCATTGAATATTATTGCCATATCTGGTCTTTTGCTCCTCGAGATTTTTGAAAAAATCCAAAGAAGGATCTATAATGTGATCGATACTAACCAGGTATCACGGCATCAGTCATTTTCTCACCGACGTGTCTTTTCTCCGTCTTTTCTACAAATAATTTCATGATAACTGCCCTCACGAGGTTTTTTTTCCTGCTGTCACGACTCCATGAATTTAGGCGTGCTACCAGATTGGCAACTAAGTTTCACCGTTTTACTGTTGAACTAGCTAGATAGAACCGCCACTTTCATTTTAACAGTTTCTTTTCTCGTACTTCTCATCTGTGGAACTCCCGATTTCTTACTTCCTTGATAACTAAAATTTTCAAAAAATAATTGCAGCATCAATCGACATTTTCTCTTTCCTGAGCCCTGTTTCTTTTTTTTTTTACCGTTTCCCCAACCCTCACCATTCATAGTCTTCTTTCACTTTCGCTCCTTGCGTTTTAGCGGCATTGTCTCCTTGCTTGGGGTGAACGATTTAAAAAAAAATCAGAATGATATCAAAGGGAACCTTAAATGACACATGTAAATCTCTATGTAATATGACATGAAAAAACGCTTGAAATGTTCCGAAATTTTGATTTACACAGAAAAAGTTTGCCACAATCTGTAATTTCTACTGAGAACAAAGATCCAACGTGTTGATAATGGATGTGTTCAATCGTTACATAAAAGTAAGATGATGTATGTTATCACTGAATTTAGTTAACCTGTGCAGCGCGATGCCGTTGAGAGGTCTAGACTAGTGATTTTCAAGCTTTCTGATGTGGTGTACCGTCAGTTTTTTTCAACGTACGAGGGACTGACGAGCGAAGCTTTTCAATACAGCTGGGGTTTTAGGATATTTGTCTTCCACGCCACAATTGTTTTGAGCTATATCCTATTTCATGGTCTTGGTCATCTTCACTAAAGATGAGGACATGATGTCTTATTCATTCTAAGGTCAGTCATCATTGAAGTAACTTCCCAGTGTGCCAGGGACCGGTACCATATTTGTGCCATATAATAACGATCTGAGAAAATATTATTTGAACATTCGCAGTATTATTCATTTATACCATAAAAATATAATGAATAAAATAAAATAAAAGATGCATAAATTTTAAAATTTTGCAGAAAAATATGTTCAGGAATATTGCTTTTGGTATTTCTAGGTGTCTTTTCCACACTGTCAGACGCTATCATGATGGTGTTGTCGTACGTATTTTAGTTCACTATTTTGTTTTTCATTATAGTGCATTCGTTAGTTATAGGGCAATGTCTTTTAATATGAATGAGTAATTGAAAATGGGACCATAAAAAATATAAAACCAAAATGAAAATGAAAATATTAAAAACAAAAACGAGTCAAATATCCCAGCAGTCTCTCATTGTTTCCTGAAAACTATCCGCGTTACTGGCAGACGATGTCTCGCGTAACGGCTCCAGGATGCGTATCACACTTTGAGTAGCACTGGTCTAGAAGATGTGCCAACTGCTGGCGAAGGTAACCTTAACAATTCACGACAAATGAGTGATTCAGAAAGAAATTTGAAAGGAATTATACACAACGCAGTCGAGGACAGAAAAAAAAAACGTCTTAACGATTAATATCATGGAAAGAGAAAGCTTGATTCTCGACAAAAGGCACGGCTCATATTATGTAGAAGGATAACAAATTTCCAGAAATTGATTTATCATCACACCCTGAACTACAACCAGTCACGATAGATGGATGTTTCTTTAGGGGGTCACCGTATCTTTAGCGAATATTGGGCCTTAAACTCAACCCAGACCTGAAGTGGAACTCGTAAATGCGATCCATCACTAAAGATTGGGTGGTGATGGTAGTATGGTGACGGGGTAAATGGTCGATTCCCTGTACCGCTTCAGTAAGTACCTGACTCTTCCTTTACAAGTGCCAAATCAGCACTGAAATGGAGTCACATTTGGGTGGAGCCACCCAGTCATCACTTCCCAGACTCGATAGAGTACAAAAAAGTATCAGAGTCCTTGTGGGTGATAAATTATTTTACATCCTACAACCTAATATGCCCCGGAAAGGGATATATTTGAACGAAGTAGCTAAGTGGTTTTGGCTACTATAACCAAGTAGTACACAGTAGCAGTAATCGACTGGTACGCGTCGTAGTCGCAGGTAAGAAGTGTAGATCAATGGCGTAGTCCAATGGGCGTCTTTATAGACTTAGCTCTCAGACTAATGCTCTTGACTCTCCTACACATCCGTCGGTATTTATGACGGACACCAGCCAATCATATTCCAGTGAGGGGGAACACAGGTGTACGCATTATATCACAACCCCTCGTCACATAGAAGAATCGTCTAGCTTGGTGTAAATATAGCAACGGCAGCCTGGTCAGCTAAGTATCAGCGCAAATACAACACTTTGTTTATATGTCACTTGGGTATTTTCGTAATGTAAACTATGCAAATTGGTTTATGTAAATACTTTAAAAGTGAGAAATAGTTTACTTAAAGGAGCTTTAATACTTTTATAAATTAATGTGATTATGGGAAAATTTGAGTAATCAGTATTTTCACATCCTGACCGAAGATATACTGAAAGATTAATTAATTTACGTTACGCTATTTATAGTAAAAAATCGAATAACAGGAAGATAAAAGTTAGATTTATTAAATTCAAAAGTTTTATTGGTTAATAAATATATTTCCAAAGATTTAATATCGATTTTGAGGAGGGAAAAGATTTTTAATCATTTTCTGGGTGTGAACCTCCATTTTTTAGCATACGACAAGATATGGTTGTCTGCTATTTTTAAAGTTTGCATTGCATTTGAGACAACCTCGCTGATTGGTTAATAAATAATAATGTGAGAATTTGAATTTGAAGTGTTGCCGTATTTGCGCTGATACTTAGCTGACCAGGCTGCCGTTGCTATATTTACACCAAGCTAGACGATTCTTCTATGTGACGAGGGGTTGTGATATAATGCGTACACCTGTGTTCCCCTTCACTGATGGCTGGTGTCCGTCATAAATACCGACGGATGTGTAGGAGAGTCAAGTACTTTTGCACAGAATTGAGATCTTAGTGATACTTCTTCAATTTATTGTATTTTTCTACAATTTTAACTGCAAGTTTTTCTACAAATGTCTTAGTTCCACCAGTTCTAGCATTCATGTCTGGGACCCGCCATGCTAGGCGTATTGTAGCCAACCATTTTCATTCCCTCCTTTTGACATTGGTGAGAAGTAAAATCCACTTGAGAAGCTTCTTGCCGCGAATCACTACTATGTGAAAACCAATTATTGATCCGTACAATCTTAACCTGTTGAAGTCTAAGGTCAACCGCCGTTTTCTTTCCCATATATCCGCATAAACTGTGTCTCTTACTCCGTGACCATCTACCTAAACTAGCTCCCGGGCGTTGTACAGAGTGAACCCCACTGTAAAAATGGTATTAATAGATAGCAAAATACCATTAGTAACAACGAAAAGAGTGCTTGAATTACTACCTAATATCAAATCTTCTATATAGCAGTGAAACCAGAAAGAAATTCGAAGCAACAGAGACATAATTTAATTGACAAATGCTGAGAAACCATGGACAGGACATGTGAGAAAGGAGAAAGTTTTAATGATCAAGGAAACTACTAAGAAACTTCTGTTAACAATAACACATAAAACAGCTGAAAATGATTGGGTCACAATGTGAAAAAGTCTATGAGGTTTTAACACACACAGGAAATAGTAAAGGCAAAGAGAAAGAGAGATAACCTACTTGAAATTGAGTAAACAGATATAAGAAAGCTGTTAAAACAACAAAACGTTTTAGAGAGACATGATCGCTTGTTTGCTGAAATGTCATGGCTTACCAATAACAGGAATAAAACTATTGGAGAATGAGGGCATACAGATAAATAATAAAGAACATAGATAGATAGATAGATAGATAGATAGATAGATAGATAGATAGATAGATATGTACAGAGACAGGCAGATAGATAGATAGATAGATAGATAGATAGATAGATAGATAGATAGACATGTACAGATTGATATGTAAAGATTGAGATAGATATTAAGACATACAGACAGACAGACAGACAGACGGATAGATAGATAGATAGATAGATATATAGATAGATAGAAACAGATGCGTTTACGCGTGTACTTCCTTAGGGATTAATTCAAATTCAAAGTAATAATTTAGCTACGCACATTGGAAAGTCAATGATTGAATGTATATCTATCTATCTATCTATCTATATATATATATATATATATATATATATATATATATATATATATATATATATATATATGTGTGTGTGTGTGTGTGTGTGTGTGTGGCGTGCGCACGTGTAAAATTTCAGATATATCAGAGTATATCTCTCTGTAAGGGTGTACACACGCACGCATGCATATTTGGCCAAATATCCTCGACCCGACTCACTTCCTAAAATCAGTATTCATATATTTAGTTATTTAAATACGGATCTTGGGAAACAGATTCAGCCAGCTGCGAAATTTCAGTATCCTCCTAGGTACATTATCTTAGATGTATCTACTTACATTTTTAACTATCTCCCTATCTATCATGTTTATATATATATATATATATATATATATATATATATATATATATATATATATATATATATGTTTGTGTGTGTGTCTGTGTGTGTGTAAAAGGAGAGAGAGAAAGAGAAAGAGATGCAATAGATACACTAATATATAGACATATTTGGTTTGAATATCTCATAGAGGGTAAACCAGACAGTCACCATGAATAGTTAATTCCTATATCCATACACTCTGTATCCACAGACGCTTTATCTCCGATGCTAGAGACTGTTACTGCATAAGTACAGCCAATTTTAAACACATGTATTTTTATTTATTTATCTGTCTCTTTCAACATATATATGCATATATATATATATATATATATATATATATATATATATATATATATATATATATATATATATATATATACTTTCTTTTGTCTGTTTATATGTTTTACACCAGCTGAATTGAGAAAATCAAATCGGACCGAATAACCTATACTACCTCCAGGTCTTGAGAATGAAGACAACAAGTGTAAGGAAAAAGACTGAGAGAAAATAAATGTAGAAAATTTGAAAGTGTAGTCAACATCTAATTGTATTGAGGCTAAATAAAATAGCGACTGGCATAGAATTGGTAAACCTCTGTCTGGGAGTGTAGGGATCTCATGTATTTCATTAGCTCAAGGGTAAAAATTATTTTTGTTTCTAAATATATTTCACTATTTAGATTTTGGTTTAAGCAGAACGATTTTGAAACGAATTAATAAATATCAATAAAAAACATCAATAGACGTATCAAGATTGATATTTGGATATATAATGATTACACTGCCGTACACACGTATAAGAAATGAATAACCTTAATTGGCTAGTTACTTAGATATGAACAAATTCTTAGATCGAGCTAGCAATGTAGGAATATTCAGATCTACATGCGTATATATGTAAGCAATTAATTAATTAAAATGTAATTCTAATTCAATGCAGGTTATCGCAGATTTTATTGCATAGCGTGCTAAATATCTTGAGGATAGAGCCACCTAATGTAATTTTGGATTTGTTTTTAGATCTTATTAAACTTACGTGTATCTAAAACTGTTACAGTGATCGAACACGTGATATAGTCCACCTGTACTTTCACTGAAGCGACCGTCGGACGCATCAAAGGAAATCGGTTCCATTATTTGCAGCTGTAAGCGGCGACTACTGCTACCCAAAAAATAATTGGTAAGATATTTAATTGTAACTCTGTCAAACTGCACAGAGAAGAGGAATATTTGATAAAGAAACCCAATCACAAAATTGAGGGTATTATAAGTATCAAATGCAAACACCATTCTACCATTCAGAGTGAATGCCTTTAAGAAAACGTTATATACCAAGCTACGGTTAAGGCAGATGATGAAACTGGCATTGTTTATTTAGGAACGATGACCCTTCCTGAAAAAAATATTTTACAACCGTAACCATCGATTAATTCGAATTCGATTAATGCGTTTTCGAATAGTGCGTTTTTTTTATATATCAAAATCCAATCACTGAATGTATAATACACGATTAGTGTGGTAAAACAATCTTCAGTTCAACCATAGTGATTGAAAATTGACTTTTTCATACTTACCGCACACTAAACAAGGAACTAAACTGCCCAAATACATATGGGAAGAGAAAGACAAGTCGAGTCAATTCTAAGTCGTTGAATTGAAAGTTCTAAAGACCTTACAAGCTCGCAAAATAACGTCTAAATATTCTGGATTATATTTGTAAGTAAACTTCCGAATTCCCCGAGCTAGAACACCTTCCTAATTTAGCAAGAACAACTTGCGTTGAGCCAGTTAGCTGCTGAATGATATATATATATATATATATATATATATATATATATATATATATATATGAAATGAAATGAAAATGTGGTAATTTATTTCATTTTAATACGATGAATATTCACGCACGTGTTTGTGTTTTGTGAGGCAGCGATAGTGCCATTATCCTCCCCATGGGAGGATGGATGGTGGTTGACACTGATCACAGGTACAAAAACTGGCGGTATAATGGAACTGTCTTCATTTTATGCGCCTGGCGATCGATTCTATCCAATCACTGACGGATTATATCGCGTGCTTGATCACCGTGAAACATTTAGTTACGCGTATGCTTGTCACGTTTTAATAAGACGTAAAAAAAAGAAGTAAAATTAGTCTGTATATATGAATGGTTCATAAACACGCGAACATTTATTTAAACATTTGTTATACTGTTATAGGTTAACACACACACATACAGACATACA
>CAHIKZ030004513.1:2085000-2097500 GCA_903632075.3 Acanthosepion pharaonis | reverse complement strand
ATTAATCAGTAATGTTAATGCAATTAACGGCGAAATTATTTCGCTAACAGATCAATGAAATATGAACTTACTAACAACTCTCTGAATGACACGATCCTTATATTTAAAATTATGAGATGGATTAGATGTTCTGTTACAAGTAATTTCGAAGAAATTTACCACTTCATCGTCAGGTATTAATATTGTTTTCATTTCAGGTAAATTTCAGGTAAATTTTCAAGTTGAAAATAAATGTATTGCAAGCCGAAAGATGTTTTTTTTTTTAAAGTGTGCTATTTATTAACGGTACAATTTCGTAACGTGCGGTATCGCAACGCTAGAGTTGTATTTTAAATATTTCAAGTGAGATAAACAAAATAACACATACCACTAAAATGTATTTATTGTCAACAAAATTTGTTTAAAACAAAGGGCACTATTTACATTATTCGGACTATTGTCCTCATATTTTTTGCCATATTTATCCCAACGTATCGGCCGTTGTGCGCTCCAGCCTTCTTCAGGTGGTTGGAATGTCGAACTGAACCCTTTATTTCGCTCGCTGGACTGTTCTAGTTCCACGTGCCATGTTTAATGGATGTCAGTTATCAGTTATCTCCTGTTAATGCCCCTCTCCAATTTCTCCACCGCCTTAACAGGGTATTGAACTCACACTCTTTGGAACTTGGAGAGGGGAATTAACAGGAGATAACAGATAACTGATATCCATTAGATATGGCATATGGAACTAGAAAAGTTATCCCAGAGAGCGAAATAAAGGGTTCAGTTCGACATTCCAACCACCTAAAAAATGCCTGAGTGTACAACGGCCGAAACGTTGTGATAAATATGGCAACAAATATGAAGACAATAGTCCGAATAATGTAAATAGTGTACATAATACCTCATCTCAGAAATATAGACAGATACCAAAACAAAGGTCATTATATTTTTTATAATTGAGTGGATATTTCCTTTCAGTTTGTTGGAAACTGCCGCACTGCATATCCCGATGGTGAGAGCGGAATGACAACAATATACCACCAGAGATTGAATGAAGATTTCAGTTCGAAATTGCAGGCAAGTTACGCGTATCGACAGAAATCTGAAGAAGGCCAAAAGCAACAACGACTGAAACGTTGTGATAATGAATACCAAGATGAGAACATTAGTTCGAAAGTAAATATTGTAAATAAAAATAACTCCTCGATCCAGAAATCAACATATCTGTTTTGTTCTCATGCAGTTTCCTGGATGTTTACTGATATTTACAAGAGTGCAGATATTTGACATATAGCAAAAAGAAATAAGTAGGTGTTCAGATAAGAACTGATATATACAGATATCAGATACAGACTGGATTATATCGATTTGTAGATTAGAATAGTCTGAGATAGATCGATAGATAGAGAGACTGAGATAGATATATATAGAGAGAGACTGGGATAGATAGATAGATAGATAGATAGATAGATAGAAAGAAATGAACACACTGTGATAGATAGATAGAGAGACTGAGATAGATAGATAGATAGATAGATAGATAGATAGATAGATAGATAGATAAAAATGTAAAAGCCTTAACAATAGAAAATAGATTTTATGAGCCAAAATCATGTCAGAATTCCTTGACCTAAAATTAGTTAAGCGTTCAACTTTGATTGATTTTTCAAACGCAACCCCACCCTCGCATTCGGGAAATAACAGCATGTTCACAAATCCATCATGTGATTCACAAGATATGAATTCAATTAAACATACTCAATTATTTTGGTTGTGAATAAAAAAAAATGGCCGGCGAAAACTTTCAACAAAAGATGTGCTTTGCATTTCTGAATTAACTCTTTTCGGATATACCACAAGGGAAAACAGTCGATCTAATAAACTAATTGTTTGTAAGAGTAAAACATTTAAAATCTGTTAATATGATATTCTTGATTTCATGTATTATTTAGTTATTGAATTAATTCTTAATATTCCTCATAAAATGGTTGAGATGTTTCCTGATCGTTTAGTAAATAAAATGGTGTCCATAAATATGGCAAACGCGCGTCAGTCGATATGCAAAACCATTTACATCCGGACTTTAACGTTAGCAGCGGAACAGCCTGGTTTGTTTAGATACGGGCCTCTCTACAACTTGTCTATATCTAGGTTTCTGGCAGCTGTCTCTTGTCAATAAAAGCGACAGGAAAACGATCAGTTGACAAGACTCGGTGTCTTGGATGAGGAGCCCCCACCTGGTTAAGATAGACCCTTCTTGTGTACCTAGTTAATGTAAGTGTCGTTACCAGCCTGTAACCAGCTTCTACTTTTGTTATGATCCAAGTCGAAATTCCCGACCTCCCCAGTTTGTTTTGGCCTGCTCCTTTCATTCCCACTGGGTCAGTTTTTGAATTTTCTAATGCCCATAATTTTTTATCCTTTCCCTCTCCCTTAGCGAGAGAACCTCTTGATTTTGTCGAAAGACAGAATACAGTGGTCACTCTTATTGTTGGGAGGTGGACGTGTTCCTGCTAATGTCATTTATTTTCAGTTTGTATTTTTCGGGGTCATCCTCCCCACCCTACATTATATATATATATATATATATATATATATATATATATATATATCCCTCCAGCTATGGGTAAAATAGCAAGACAGACTGGGTTCTATAGCCTTGGATGGCAACAGATATAGGAGAAGGACAACTCTGAATTCAAAACCTACGGAGGGTCGTTTGGGAATCTTGTGGCATTCGGTGCACCAGGTCTCTGTATTCGTCCCTTCAAAAAGTGTGGCTGGTCCTGCACGAGGCCTTCACCACTATAATCAAATCTCATGTGCCGGTGTCGGGCTGTCGGTTTCCTGGAAACTGATCTGCTTGACCCTCATACGTCGAATCTCGACGGGAGAGTCGATTATATATATATATATATATATATTTGTATATACAATTGTGAATATATACACAATTGTATATACAAATATATATATATATATTTGTATATACAACTGTGAATATAGAAATTTTTATGCCCTGCGGTGTGTTGTCGGTTTTCCGTATGCAGCCGTGAATGACGAAGGACGAGTTTTAGTAGTGAATAAATAAATTGTAATGAAAGAATGGGTTGTGAATCTCATTAGCTAGGTACAGAATAGCTAGTGTCGACCGGCCTGAATCCAACTCCCCCTTTTCGGCCTTGTGTCACAATTACTGTAAAAAATCAGTAATAAATCGTAGATTCGGTGTCTTGTGAAGTAGGCATTTCGTTCCTAAGGTTGATATCTCTTCTGAGGCCGTGTCATTTTGTTATTCCCTGTCTCTATCTATTCTCTGTCTATTACCACCGTAGCGATTGAGAGAGCAATCGGTTAGGTGTTTCCCCCAATCTCAATACTTAGAGTGAACTCAGGATTACTATATTTCCAAATCCACCGGGCAACAATTTTAATCTATTAAGTTATTGTACCGTGGGACCGTGCAAAACTAAGAAATTGCAGATTCGAACCAAAGAATATGGCGTTTGATATTAGACGGCAGGTAATTCAATCTTAATATCTCAATTGTCCGTTGTTCAAAAATGGAACAAATCGTTCTTTCTTCTTCTTTATGTATCGTGTCCCTTCTGGACATAAACAATCATGGCCCTTTACATCTTCCTGTCCCTTGTAGCCCTTAATAATTAAAAAAAAAAATTCTCCCTGTTCTACCGTGCATTTACCCAAGCTCATCAAATATGTTATGTGCTGCTTTCCTCTGTCGGTCTTTCTCTTAATCTGTCATGTGAGTATCCGGTTTTCCAAGCCCCATCCCACTTCCTCATTACTTGCCCCAGAAATTTCAACTGCCTCCTTATGATGTTAAGTATAAGTTTCCTTTTTGTTTCCATTTTCTCCAAAACCTCGTCGCTGCTCACATGTTCGATTCATGATATCCTCAGCATCTTTCCTTAGAACCATATTTCTGTTGCTTCGAATCTCTTCTTCATCTTTGAGAAGATTGTCTAATGTGTATAAATCGAGGCTTTTTCAGCACTCTATACACGCATACAGAGACTCAAAGACCTCCTCGTGTGTGTATATGCGCGCCGATTGGGTGTTATTTGTCTCTCTGCATATATTATATTATATCACTATTTTATTGCACTATTTCGATATGTGATAAGTTAACCTACGAGATAGTGATGTTCATGTATGGTAAACGCAAGTATTTAAAATATTTGTCCTTAATATTGGAGATGCAGTCATATAAATGACAGGAGAATTTATATATATATATATATATATATATATATATATATATATATATATATATATGGGGTGATTTTTGTTGTCCTGAGTTAATGTTACTTATTAGTTTAGAAGTCTTAAACTTGTTACAGTAAATGATAAATCTAAGGAATTTCTTGGCATCATTAATTGATACATTCAGACGATTTCTATTTTGAATGACCTTTTCATCTTGTTTATAGTTAGGTCGCTTCTGTTTACGGTAGAACAAATCGATGACATTTATTTTATTCTTCTTTATATCAGGATGGTTGTTTCTGAATTTAATTAATTTTTTTAAAATTATGATTAATTTGTTTTATGGCGCTCAATATTTTATAAAAAATTGCGTAAAGAAATTACTTTCTTTAAGTCAGTCACTTATGTGCCATGAGCGATGCACGCTTAGACGATCTTTCGATACACGACTAACAAGGCAGATTTATTTTCTCGCAGTAGATTGCTATTTCCAATGGCCATCATAGGCTATAGAACCTGCTGTTCTGCTATTTACCCGTAGCTTGGGTGGGGAAAAGAAGAGAATTCATACCTTTCCCAAGGGTATTCGCACATAAGGGAATTTAAAGGATTCGATTGGAATTCGAACTCGACTTTTCCGATTCCTCAGTCCGCACTATTACTCCATTATATTATCCACTACTATTTTATTGCACTATTTCCTCTAGATATGTGATAAGTTAACCTACGAGCTGTAACCTCCATTGATGTCCTCAGTATGGTAAACGCAAGTATTTAAAATTTGTCTCCCCTTTCTATATTGGAGATGCAGTCATAGTGTATCCCAAATGACCCCACCGGAGAATTTATATATATATATATATATATATATATGTCTCCCCATGAATCCACTGTATATATATATACTGTGTATATATATATATATTACCCCACCAGCATTTGTTGTCTACCCAGTTAACCGTGTTACTTATTACCCATTTAGACCGTGCATCCTAAACTTTACCCATTACCACCACTGTAAATGATAAATTAAGGAATTTCTGTGGCATCATTAATTGATACCCATTCATCCTCTTCTAGACGATTTGTCTCCTCTAGCTTTATTGTATCTTCTAATGACCCATTACTTTTCCCTCTTTGTTTATACCACCGTGTCTCCTCTAGCCGCTACCCATTACTCCACCGTGCCTCCTAGCTGCTACCCATTCCTGTTTGCAGTGCATCCCTTCTAGCTGCTTACCCATTATACCTCTAACACCAATCCTCTTAACCAAATCTTCTAGCCACGATTACCCCACCGTTATTCTTATTTTATATTAGGATGGTTGTTTCCCAATTTAATTAATTTTTTAAAATTCCATGATTAATTTGTTTTATGTGTCGCTCAATATTTTTATATAAAATTGCGTAAAGAAATTACTTTTAAGTTAGTCCTACCGTTATTATGCCATGAGCGATCCTCTAGCGACTACCCATTACCCCACTGCGCTTAGGACGATCTTTTCGATACACGATAACAAGGCAGATTTATTTTCTCGCAGGTAGATTAGCCATTTCAATGGCCATCATAGGCTATAGAACCTGCTGTTCTGCTATTTACCCGTAGCTTGCTGCTGGGGAAAGAAGAATTCATACTCCATTTCCTCTAGCTTCCTACCCAACCTGTGCCTCCTTCTAGCCCACAACCCATTGCTCCACCCGTGTCTCCTCCGTGTATTCGCACATAAGGAATTTAATTGCTCCCCACCGGCATCCTCTGTTGGAATTTACCCCACCGAGCCACTCGACCCAGTTTCGATTCCTCAGTCCGTGTCTTCTCTAGCCATTACCCATTCCTCTACTTACCACCGTGTCCCTCTACCCATTATTCCACCGTGCAGCTGTTACCCATTTACCCCACTGTCTACTACCCATTACCGTGCATCCACTAGCTGCTACCCATTAACCCACCGTGCATCCTCTTCTAGCTACCCATTACCGTGTCTTCTAGCCCACCCATTCCACACCGTGTCTCCTCTAGCTGCTACCTTACTAGCCGTGTCTTCTATTACTCCCATTACCGTGCATCCTCTCTCTAGCCGCTACCCATTACTCCACCGTGCCTCCTCTGGCCGCGCATCCTCTACCGTTCATCCTGCCCATTACACCACCGTGTCTTCTAGCCACCCCATTACTCCACCGTGCATCCTCTAGCCGCTACCCATTATTCCTCTGTGCGCTACCGTGCATCCTCTGCTCCCACTAGCCATTACCCCACCGTGCGTCATCTCTAGCCGCCACCCATTACCCCCACCGTGCATCCTCCTAGCCGCTCCGCATGTAATCCACCATTAACCCATTACACCACCGTGTCTCCTCTAGCCACTACCACCGTGCTCCACCGTGCCATTCTATAGGCCCCATTATTCCACCTAATCCTCTAGCTGCCACCTATTGTTCTCCTCGAAGCCACTACCATTACTTACCGTGCATCCACTAGTTGCCACCCACATTACCCATCGCCGCTACTACCCATTACCCCCACTGTGCATTGCCCCATGAATCGTGCGCTGCTATCTCTAGCCTTCTCTAGCCATCACATTACTCCACTGTGCTTCCGTGCTGATTCTGGCCACTACCCATTCTCTCCTCTAGCTACTACCCATTGGCTACCTTATGGCCCATTACCCCACTGTGCATCTTTCTACCCACCAATTATCCACTGTGTCGTCAGCTCTCTCCACTGCATCCCTTACCCCCATGAACTACCCTTCGTGCTCCTCCTCCATTACACCACCGTGTCTCCCCTAGCCACCCCATTACTCCCACCGTGCATCTTCTAGCATCCTCTAGCACCCATGAATCCACCGTGCTTCCCAGCACCACTGTGTCTACCCATTACTCCACCGCATCCTCTAGCCGCTACCACCCATTACTCCACCGTGCCTCCTCTCCTAGCTGCTACCCCATTTCTCCACCGTGCATCCTCTAGCTGCTATCCATTACCCACCGTACTCCACCGTGCATCCTAGCTAGTGCTGCCCATTACTCCACTGTGCCTCCTCTAGCTGTATCCATTACACCACCGTGTACCCATTACTCCACCGTGCCTCCTCTAGCCGCTAGCTCCTCTAGCCGCTACCCATTGCCCCACCGTGCATCCTCTAGCTGCTACCCATTATCTCCACCGTGTCTCCTCTAGCTACTACCCACCCATTGCTTCCTACTCCACCGTGTCCTCCTGTTAATGGCCACTCCACCGCCGCCACCCATTACTCCACCGCCACACCAATTACCCACTGTGTCTCCTCTAGTTTACCCCACCGCCATGAACTAACTGTTAGCTCCACCGTGCCTCCTCCCATTACTCCACCGTGTCTCTAGTTGCTACCATTACTCCTCCGTGTCTCCTCTAGCTGCCCTCTGGCCGCTCTGAATCCATTCCTCTGCTGCTATCCATTACACCACCGTGTCTCCTCTAGCCGCTACCCATTACTCCACCGTGTCTCCTCTAGCCGCTACCCATTACTCCACCGTGCCTCCTCTAGCCGCTACCCATTACTCCACCGTGCCTCCTCTAGCCGCTACCCATTACCCTGCACCTGCATCCTCTATTACCCCACCGTCTCTCCTCTAGCTACTACCCATTACCCATTCTTTCTCCATCGTGTTCCTCTAGCCGCTACCCATTACCCCACCGTGCATCCTCTAGCCGCTCCCATGCCACTGTTTGCTATCCATTACGTGTCTCCTCAGCCACTACCCATTACTCCACCGTGTCTCCTCTAGCCGCTACACATTACTCCACCGTGTCTCCTCTAGCTGCTACCCATTACCATTATGCTCCCCATGAATCCACCGATATCTCCTCTAGTTGCTATCCATTACAATTCATCTCCTCTAGCCTCTAGCCACTAACCATGTGTCTCCTCTAGCCGCTACCCATTATTCCACCTTGCATCCTAGCCGCTCTACATTAATCCACCGTCCTCCTCTAGCTGCTATCCATTTACACCACTGTGCATCTTCTAGCCCTACCCATTGCTCCACCAGTTCCTCTAGTCACCATTACCCCCCATCCTTCAGCCGTTACCCTCTATGAATCCACCGTCCTCCTCTAACTATCCATTACCCACCACTGTGTCTTCTAGCCACTACCAATTACTCCACTGTGTCTCCTCTAGTTGCCACACATTACCCCACCGTGCATCCTCTAGCCGCTCCCCATCCTCTGCTGCCACTGTGTCTCCCGCTACACATCTCCACCGTGTCTGCCCTTAGTTGCTTATCCATTACACCACTACTGTGTATCCATTACCCCACCAAAGCCTTATAGCCACTATCCCCGTGCATAGCTGCTACCCATTACCCCACCCTCTGTCTCCCCTTCAGCACTACCCATTTACCCACCGTGCATCTTCTAGCCACTCCAATTACTCCACTGTGTCTCCTCTAGCCGCTACCCATTACCCCACCGTGCATCCCTGTGCTCCCCACCGTGTCCTTCCTGCTATCCATTACACCACCGTGTCTCCTCTAGCCACTACCCATTACTCCACCGTGTCTCCCTAGCTGCTAAGCACATTACTCCACCGTGTCTCCTCTACCCCCATTCCCCACCGTGTCTCCTCTAGCCACCATGCCTCCTCTATGCTATCCATTACACCACCGTGTCTCCTCTAGCCACTACCCATTACTCCACCGTGTCTTCCTGTAGCGCTACCCATTATTCCACCTTGCGTCCACTAGCTGCTACCCATTACACCTCACTGTGTATCCTCTAGCCACTGCCATTACCCACCGTGTCTCCTCTAGCCACTACCACTCCACCACCGTGTCTCCTCTAGCCGCTACCCATTTACTTCCCCTGTGTCTCCTCTAGCCACTACCCATTAATCCACCGTGCCTCCTCTGGCTGCTATCCATTACCCACCTTGTCTCCTCTAGCTTACCCATTACCCCACCGTGTCTCCTCTCTAGCCACTACATTTACCCCACCCATCCTAGCCGCTCCATTACCCCACCGTGTCTCCTCTAGCCACCCCATTACCCCACCGTGCCTCCTCTAGCTGCTATCCATTACACCACCGTGTCTCCTCTAGCCACTACCCATTACACCACCGCTCTAGCCCATTACTCCACTGTGTCTCCTCTAGCTTGCTACACATTACCTGTATCCTCCCACTACCCATTACCCCACTGTGTCTCCTCTAGCTGCCCTCATTGCTCCACCGTGTCTCCACATTATCCATTACACCACCGTGTCTCCTCTAGCCACTTACTCCACCAAAGCTTTATAGCCGCTACCCATTATTCCACCTTGCATCCTCTAGCCGTTACCCATTACCCCACCGTCTCTCCTCTAGCCACTACCCATTACCCCACCGTGCATCTTCTAGCCACTACCAATTACTCCACTGTGTCTCCTCTAGCCGCTACCCATTACCCCACCGTGCATCCTCTAGCCGCTCCCCATGAATCCACCGTGCCTCCTCTAGCTGCTATCCATTACACCACCGTGTCTCCTCTAGCCACTACCCATTACTCCACCGTGTCTCCTCTAGCCGCTACACATTACTCCACCGTGTCTCCTCTAGCCGCTACCCATTACCCCACCGTGCATCCTCTAGCCGCTCCCCATGAATCCACCGTGCCTCCTCTAGCTGCTATCCATTACACCACCGTGTCTCCTCTAGCCACTACCCATTACTCCACCGTGCTTCCTATAGCCGCTACCCATTATTCCACCTTGCATCCTCTAGCCGTTACCCATTACCCCACCGTCTCTCCTCTAGCCACTACCCATTACCCCACCGTGCATCTTCTAGCCACTACCAATTACTCCACTGTGTCTCCTCTAGCCGCTACCCATTACCCCACCGTGCATCCTCTAGCCGCTCCCCATGAATCCACCGTGCCTCCTCTAGCTGTTATCCATTACACCACCGTGTCTCCTCTAGCCACTACCCACCGTGTCTCCTCTAGCCGCTACACATTACTCCACCGTGTCTCCTCTAGCCGCTACCCATTACACCACCGTGCATCCTCTAGCCGCTCCCCATGAATCCACCGTGCCTCCTCTAGCTGCTATCCATTACAATTCACCGTGTCTCCTCTAGCCACTACCCATTACTCCACCGTGCTTCCTATAGCTACCCATTACTCCACCTTTGCATCCTCTATGCCATACCCATTAGCTCCACCGTGCCTCTAGCTTCTAGCCCTCTAGCTGCTACCCATTACCCACCGTGCATCCTCTAGCCGTGTGTCTCCTCTAGCTGCTACCCATTACCCCACCGTGTCTCCTCTAGCTGCTACCCATTACCCCACCGTCCTTCTAGCCACTACCAATTACATTACTCCACCGCTGCATCCCCCAGTGCCTCCCCATTACTCCACTGTCTCCTCTAGCTGCTACCCATTACTCCACCGTGCTTCCTCTAGCCGCTACCCATTATTCACCTTGCATCCTCTACCGTGCATCCCTCTAGCCGCTACCCATTACACCATCGTGTGTCTCCTCTAGCCACTACCCATTACCCCACCGCTCTGATTATTCCACCATTGCATCCTCTAGCTGTCCCACCCTCTCCTCTAGCCACTACCCATTGTCTCCTCTCTAGCCACTCCACCGTGTCTCCTCTAGCCGCCCATTACCCACCGTGCATCCCTTCTAGCAATCCATTTACACCACTGTTACTCCACCGTGCATCCCTCTAGTTATTCACCTTGCTACACATTACACCGTTCTCCTCTACTACCCATTACCCCACCGTGTGTCTCCTCTGGCCGCTACCCATTAATCCACTACTGTGCTTCCTATAGCCTCCTCTGCTATCCCATTACCCCCATCTCCGTGTCATCTAGCCGCTACTTAACCGTGTCTCCTCTACTACCCATTACCCCACCGTGCATCCACCGTGTCTCCACCTCTAGCTGCTATCCATTACACCACCGTGTCTCCTCTAGCCACTGCCCATTACTCCACCGTGTATCCTCTAGCTTCCACCGTGTCTCACTAGCCGCTACCCATTACACCACCGTGTCGTGTCCATTACTCTCCTATAGCTGCCCACTCCCCTTACTCCACCGTGCCGTTACCCATTTACTGGCCACCCATTCTCTACCGTCATCCACTAGCTGCTACCCATTACTCCACCGTACCTCCTCTAGCCACTCCCATTACCCCACTGTGCATCTTCCTGGCCACTGTGTCTCCTCTAGCTATTACCCCCACCCCCTGCATCCCCTAGCCCTGCTCCCCATGCCACCATTGCCTCCTCTAGCTGCTATCCATTACACCACCGTGTCTCCTCTAGCCACTACCCATTACCCATTACTCCACACCCATTACCCCACCGTCTCTCCTCTAGCCACTACCCATTACTCTACCGTGCATCCACTAGCCGCTACCCATTACTCCACCGTGCATCCTCTAGCCGCTACCCATTACTCCACCGTGCCTCCTCTAGCCGCTACCCATTACTCCACCGTGCCTCCTCTAGCCGCTACCCATTACTCTACCGTGCATCCTCTAGCCGCTACCCATTACTCCATCGTGCCTCCTCTAGCCACTACCCATTACCCCACCGTGCATCCTCTAGCCACTACCCATTACTCCACCGTGTCTCCTCTAGCCGCTACCCATTACCCCACCGTGCATCCTCTAGCCGCCACCATTACTCCAACGTGTCTCCTATAGCCGCACCCATTACTCTACCGTCCCTATCCGCTACCCATTACCCTCTCGTGCGTCCTCTAACCGCTACTCATTACCCACCGTGTCTCCTTGCTCCCATGCCTCCTCTGGCCGCTACCCCTTACTCCACCGTGTTCTCTAGCATCCCACCGTGTCTCCTCTAGCCGCTACCCATTACTCCACCGTGTCTCCTCTAGCCGCTACCCATTACTCCACCGTGTCTCCTCTATAACCCCATTACTCCACCGGTCCTCTAGCCGCTTTACTACCGTGCCTTTTAAATTTCTTCGGTATTTTATATTTTTGTGGACATTAATTTATGTAATTAAGATGACAAGGCCTTTTTTTGTGGATTCTTATAATGAAATAGCAATATTTTGACTCTCAACATCTCCTAAAAACTACAAGGAACTGGATTCTATTTTTATCATCTTCGAGATTTTCGTGAAAGATTATTTTGGTTTTCTTTTGACTTCACCGAGGTATTGCTTTAATACAAATATATCATCGATGTATCTAACAAATATCCTAGATACGCCGAACTTTGTATGATATTTTTCTCCATCGAGTCAGGTAGAAATTGGATAAATTAAGACAACGAAGTGAAACC
>CAHIKZ030004513.1:2035000-2080000 GCA_903632075.3 Acanthosepion pharaonis | reverse complement strand
GATCTGCGATGATGGATTGTAATTAGTTTGGTTTTCGAGGCATTGAATGTTACCAGCTAGTTTTAGCCCAATTGTTAGAGCTCAGTCAGAGAGGAGATAAGCTGCCAATCAAAAATGGTCAGAGTATACTTTTAAGTGGATTATTTATGTAAAGTAAAAAGAAGTTTGGTCTGAGAAGCGAACCCTGCGTTGATTGCTAGGGCCTCGGAGAACTGGTGGTTGACAACTACCTTCAGGGACCTAACCATTATGAAGGAATTCATAACTGAAAAGACTCTTCATGTGATTCCGCTTGTGCAGTAACCATTTACGCTACACATTGTCAATATCATTTCAAATATCTAATACGATAGTCCTTGAGATGTATTTGTTGTCTGATTCTCTGAGTAATAGCAGCTAGGACATCAGCAGTGGATGGGGCCAATCGAAACACTTACTGCTTGTCTCTCAAGAGGTTGTTCCTATTTAGGTTATCAACAACCTTGTTGATTGTAACCTCAAAGATCTTGATAATGAAACTGAGATAGATGGATCTATACCTAGAGGGTGACGAGTGCTCGCATGCGTACTTTAAAACGGAGTATACATTTGGTACCTTCCATAAATAATTCCATAAATAATTTCCATAAGACCGAGGATAGTTCCGGGTTGATATTCTTAAGGACAATTACGCAGGTTTTGTCTGGGCCAGTAGCTTTCTTAGAATGCTAAGTATAAGTTTTATTTTTGTATCCTATTTTCTCTAAAACTTAATCGTTGTTTACATGTTCGGTTCACGGCATCCTCAGCATCTTTCTGTAGAACCCCATTTTTGTTTCTTCAAGTCTGTTCTTCATTTTTCTGGAGATTGTCTAGCACTTACCGCCATACAGGAGAACAGATATCACGTAAGAGTTTGGTACACTTTTGTTTGTTTCTAGCGATTTTTTCCTATTTCTTAGTACGCTGCTTAGTTTTTGGAATGCTTTTTTGACTATTCCAGTACATCTTCGGATTTCAGTGTCATACTTTCCCAGATATTTAAATTTTTGTACTTGTTTGATTCCGCTATTTCCGATTATCTATGCACACTCCGGGCTGATCCATTCTGTCTTGGCGTAGTTGATGTTTACTCGTTTCTTCTCGTTTTCTTTCATTACCATCTGTGGGAGTTTTTGTAGTTTTCTGCTCTCAACACTGTGTCATCTGCATATTTTACCTCGTTAAGATTGTGACCGCCAATAATGAATCCTGGTAGGACTTCTAGTTCACTTAGAACCACCTCACTATATAGCTTGAATAAGTCCGGTGAAAAAGCATAGACTGTTTCTATCATTATATTATAGACTGTTTAAATCTCTGAGACGGACGATGCATTCCCATTTGTGTTAACAAGTCATGAATTAGCCGAAGACTTTAAAAAAAATTACCAGAATATCTACTAAACAGTAGCCTATCTCATTTGCGATTTCATCTCGTTATGATCACGGCTCTCTACGTCTTCCTGTCTTTTGTTGCTCTCAGTAATCTTCGGAACTTTTGTCATTTTTCGTGCATCATCTACCATCCATTCACACATATTCATCAAGTACTTATCCTGTTTTACGTGACTTCAATCCTGTGTGTGTTGAATTCTCCAGTTCCTCTTTCCTCATGTGTCCCAGAAATATCAACAGTCTGTTTCTAATTGTAACAATAGCTGATCTTGTTGTTCCCATTTTCCTTAAGACGTCCTCGTTTTGCACATGTTTTGTCTGTGGTATTCACAGCTTACGCTCGCACAACCATTTCCCATGCGGTTCAAGTCACATCTTCATATTTGAGAAAATTGTCCAGTATATCGAAGTTCGGCACTAATTCTTTTTTTCTTTTGCTTTTAAAGAAATATTCCTATCTCTTCATACTTTGCTTAGTTTCCTAAAGCTAACTTTCGCTATTCCTTTGTCACCTTTCAATACCATATTCTTGTTAATACGCGAGTTAAATTTCTGCCTTTTTAAATTTTTCTGCTTCGTACTACGTAGCCAAAACTCGAGGCTATCTTTTTTTGGATTGTATTACATTTTGTTTTCTTGCAGTTAATAGTCCGTTCTTCTTGTTGTCCTTTACTATCTTGTCTAAAAGTTCTTTTAGTTTCCTTCCTGAGAGTTAGCATTCAACACTGTCATTTTGATATCCTAAGTTAAGATTATACCCGCCCATAGTAAATCCTGCTAGGTATTCTGCATCTCTGAGTATCGTCAGGCTGTATAGGTTAAACAAATGTCTTAATCCACTTTCTATTTTCGTCATTTTCTTCATTTTCTTCATTTCTTCCTTTCATCTTCCCCTTCCTCATTCTATGTTCTCTTCTGATTCTAACTTACTCCACCTGTTATTCCAAATGGGTCACCCATCTTGGTACTGAACAGACTCGATGTTGCTTAACTTTGGTGTTCCAATGTGATATGGCTGTTAGTCCGAATTCATTCTCCTTTACCATTCTCTTTCTCCGTCTTTTATCTATCGCTTCCTCCTTATATTTCTCTTCATGATATTCCTTCTTTTCATTCTCCTTTTCCTCTGCATTGGCATGCCCTTCTCATCATTCTTCTTCTTCTTCTTCTTCTTCTTCTTCTTCTTCTTCTTCTTCTTCTTCTTCTTCTTCTAATCATTCCTTATCTTTCTCCTCTCTCTTTTCTCTAACCTATTTCATTGTTTTTTTTGTTTTTTTTATTTGCCTTTCACTTTGTTTATTCCTTTCAAAAGCAGCGATTACAAGTATTCTCGAAGATCAACAACTCAACCCAATAAAGCTAAAAAGAACAAAGAAACCAGAAATCACTCACAGAGACGAACATTAAGCTTCCAATCGAAAGCAAAGAAGGTAACCAAATCCTCGCTTCGTATCCGCTTTTCTGTGATCTACTTTCTTGCCTGTTTCTAGCTAAGGAAGCATCAAGATTTTGCGATCGAAGAAACGATGAAAAGTAAAATTTGTCGTTCACTTAGCCTGGAAAACAATAATGTTTTTTTCTGGAAAAAGCAGTGTTTCTCTTCCGGATGTGAACAAGAAAACGCACCTATTGGAACGGAAGTTCTAAGTAAATGTTTTGTTTCGTTTATGTGCTGAAAATTGCAATGCGTTTCAAGAAAATCAATCGTCAAGTTAACTATCAATTCTTTTGTTTAATTATACATATGATACCGAGTATCTTTTGCTATGATCGAAACGTCGTGTTTTTTAGATATTAGCGTTTAAAATCTCAGCTCATTGAGTTCAAATTTACTGTTGTCAATGTGGCTTTAAGCATATAATTGATGTCGCCTACCCTAAATACATAATTAAAATTCCGCTGGAATTGAAAAATTCTAAACACACCAAAATAAATCGATGTACAATTCATTGCTTTATTCATTCATTTTCTAATGAAAACTTTATCAAAACTTTGCAGGTTATTTAAAGCCAGAAAATAGTTTTAGATTGTTAGAATTTTGGAGATAATAATGATTTAGTCATACAAGTCTTATTAATCCATAGCTGGAGCTGGAAGAGATGGATTCATGCCTAATAAGAATTTAATAACAAACAAGAAAAAACAATATGTATATAATGTTTTGGGGGAGTGGTCACTTCTTTATTACATTCACTATATAAATTAATCCCTCAATTTTTGGCCACGGTAGTTCATATACATTTATATTCCAGGGAATGCAAATAAATCTAAAAGAAATGTATGTGTAGCTAATCAGTATTTCGTAAATTGATTGATTCATTTTCTACGGGTTATCAACCCTTTGCAGGTTATTTAAAACCAGAAAACATTTTTAGGGTGTGAAAATTTTATCTTATTTTATTTTTTGGTTTAGTGATACAAGTCTTACTAATTAACCCATATGTCGGGGTGTGGGGTTTAATACCTTTTCCAAGTGTATTTGTGAGTAAATATATACATAATGAACCCAACTGGAATTGGAACTCGGATTTCCGATTAACAATTCCAAGCTATTAAACATTACACCATTCGCATATCCAAGCTTACAGCACCTGGTATTCCCAAGAAGTCACTAATCTAGGTAATGACATGGCTCGACCTTGCTTAACTTCAGTAATCGTATGGGAACAGGTGTTCCCACGTAATCGGAAGCCATACTAACCGCACAAATGCGCTTACAGCTCCTGCTATTCCCAAGGTCACCTCACTATGTATTGACCAGGTTAAAAGTTGCTTAACAATCTTCCGGTGTTTCAATGAGATGTGGATGTAACGGATCTGTTATCAAAGATTTCGAAGTTCACAAGAAACAAGAAAAATAAGATGAAACTGTTTTGTGATATCCGTCCTTCTGTATGGCAGTGAGTGCTGGTCAATCTCCTCAAAGATGAAGAAGAGGCTTGAGCTGGCAGAAGTGTGGTTCTACAGAAAGATACTGGGTATAACATGTCAGCTACGACAAAGTTATAGAGAAACTAGAAAAGAAACAAACGAAATTTATACTTAACATCAGGAGGAGACAGTTGAGGTTTCTGGGGGATCATGATGAGGAAGGAGGGCTTGGAAAATCTGATACCCACGATAGAGAACAAGTCGGATAGGGGAATAAAACGCATAACATACTTGGTGAGCTTGAGTAAATGCATGGCGGAATAGGGCGTAGGAGAATTAACAGAAAATTTTAATATGAGCTACAAGGAACAGGAAGCTGTGGAGCGCCTTGATCACCTACGCGCTGAAGGGACACGGTACATAAAGGAGTATAAGAGATGAGAACGTTGAACTCTGGATAGCTTACATTGTGGTCGTACCTTTATCCGTTTGATCCTATAATTTCAAAATATAGACTTGAAGACTAGAGTCCAGAATAACCTCGTGAGATTTAGACTTTTATATGGACTCGTGGAATCAAGCCTATTTATAAATACCTAAAGTATCATCTGTATTCACCCGTTTTCTTAGATTAATGATTACAAATAATTTTAAACAATAAATCCAATAGATATTTTTAAAAGCGCTAAAAATCACAAAGAAAAATCAATACGAAACAACAAAGATAAACATTTTAAACTCTTCCGACAGCAGCAACGAGAGAAAATGATGAGAAAATAATGATATAATCAAACTTTAAACTTTCCATATTATTAAATTGTAATAAAAAATCATATCAGTATAGAAGTGATCTATAATATTTTGTGGATTTTTAGAAATCTTATTTCTTTGAAAACTGTATTATTTAATAAATATTTTCCCCGTGATGCTTTAGGGCAATTCATGGGTTTATATAAAGCTCGCCCCTCCCTTTCATTTCCCTTCAAGACTTCTGAAGATCGCGAGAGCGTGAAAGTCTGGTCCCGACTAGAGCCATCTTTTCACAGGATTTAACGTTGGTAATCGTTTTTATCTCAGTCTAGGCAATCTAGGCTTCGAGCACTTTACTATGTAGGTAAGTCTGTCTTTAGGCTTTTTTCCTCTTTCTTTTTCCAGTATTGTCATTTTTATTCGATACTTTATCTGGATATGTTTTCCTTTGCTTCCATGAACTGTTTTCGTTTTTCGGTTAATGAAAGACATTGGATTACCCGCCTCCTGACGATAATCACAAATGGTGCGAGATTTGAAAGCCTCTTTCTCTTCCCTTTTTGACTTTGGCAGCGACAAGACGTCTCTTCTCCCTCTGTCGGCATTTAAGTACATCAGGTACACATACTGAAGGTTAGAACTTTTTACTTCACATTTTTTTAACTTGATTTCTCATATTCCTTTTTGTAATATGTCCGTTTAATATATTTATTAATACTTTTTTGTTTAAATTACATGTATCAGTTTCTTATATCTGTTCGGATATACATGAGTCCGCTAATTATTGTTTTCGGGACAAACATACCTGGAGCCATGAAATATTTATTGAAAAAAGTTCACACCTCGCAAAAAAAAGAGGTGATTGCCGCAAAAGCTGAAAGTTTTCTATAAATAAACGGTTAATTTTACAATTACTTTAACCATATTGCATTATTTGTTATTGTAACTGGCTATACTATCATTGTATTAGTTCGTACTCGATGAAATCGAAATTAATACCATTAATCAAGATGAATTGAAACAGAGGGTCGTTATATTTTATTGCATGCTATTATAACTTCAAGTCGTCGGCTGTTACATTAAAACTCAAATTCACAACCAGTCTTGGTTTGGATCCATCAAAAAGGATGTACGTATCTAAGTAAATAAATGGTACATTCTGTCTGTCCGTCCGTGTGACTGAAATCCCTTAAACTCGGGTCACACTTGCTCTACATAGACATATTATAGCTTTTTGGAGTCAGGATGAACCCGGGGTTGAAATTCTGCCCTCATCTGGTGTTTGGACATCCAGGAGTGGGATAAAGACGGAACGATTAAAAATTTTAAATCTAAAATAACTGACAAAAATTAGTGATTTTAAAAGTTTTAAATTTATATTGAGTTTAAAGTAACACAAAAACTTTGTGACTTTAAAATTTTTTGTTTTAAATTTAGTTTAAAATATCTCCAAAATTTTCTGAATTGAGGAAATCTATTTTATTTCTTCAAAATGCCATGGAATCAGAGTTAAAGTGAGTTGTTTCGTGACGTGAGGTTTTGAAGTTTTGCAGAGTTTGTAATTTGAAGAACTCAACACAATGGAAGTTCCATGGAGTTTGTGATTTGAAGAACTCAATTTTCGGCTTGAATTGGAATTTCGTACCAAATCGGAGTTTCGGTCCAAATGTGTCTTTTGGTCGGAATTGGACTTACTGCCCGAATCAAAGTTAAAGTGAGGTTTTCAAGCTCTATCGAGTGAAATGAGGAATTCAAAGTTAATTCTTCAAAAATTGTCATTGCCGTTTTTCTAATCTGAACAAGAGGTCCCTTTAGTTACCCCCCCAGGAGGTAGCTTAAAATTCCACACGGAGTGCGGCTTTTAACCTAATTACATAAATACATTAAGCCATTATAATGATGTTTATTATATAAATAAATTAAACAAACCTAGTATTGTAGAAGTCCATATTCTACTATTGTCGAAACCACGAAATATTGATTGGATAAGTAATATTACATTGTTACTGTAAATTTAGCTATTCTACATATTTTCAGTGTGATATTCCGTTCACAGAAAGCGTTTTTATTTCATATCTCAGAACATCGCAAACATATTTTTTTTGTGTTTCAACTCAGACAGAATGCAGGTGAATGAAGGAGAAGCATAAATTTGTCATTTGGAGGACGAAATTTTACTGAGTGAAAATTGCAATGTGATTTCAGAAATTTCTCTCCGGAGAAATTATTCGAATTATTCAAATATTCAGATGACTAAAACTTAGCAGAACAGGATTCAAACCAACAGATTTCCGTCTCGGCCATTTTTGTTTTTCTTTCTGGTGAGTATCGAACACGTGACATTTCTCACTATGCAGAGCGCGCGTATACGCCTCCCCAATGCATCACTAGACAGATGCAGACATCCCCACACATGCGCGTATACAAAGGAAATAAATTTCAATCTTGGACTTAACTCCCTTGTGTGCGTTTCGCAATAAACACACTTAAAACACATCGGAAGTCGAAATATTGAGGCCAAACTTGCCCTGAGCGCATCCGGAAAAACGAGTGGAGGTAGAAGCAGTTGGGAAGACCGGAATTACGTCATACGAAAAAGCCGCCAAATTTCCGAGGTAAAGATGCTAATCAAATTAGTTTCAGGGTGGAAAAAAGTCTGTGAAGAAGAAGAGCAACAACAACAACAAAATTAATAAAGAAACAGAAAAGAATAAATTTTTATCATTTTGTTCTAGAAAAAATCGCATTCCCTCTTCTTTTTTGCCTAATAGGAAATGCCATTTTTCTTGTTGTGTTTGTCCAACAACAAAAAAGGATTTTCAAAATGTATTTATTTGTTTCCCGTCCATTCTTGAAATAATCTTTGTTCAGTTGCAAAGCGCATGCACAAATTCTCTTTCGAAAATTATGTATATTTTTTGCATTATAAAATTCTATTGTCTTTCCTTTATTCAGAATTCTCATCTATCTATCCTCATCTTATATATATCTATGTATATTATATATCTCAATATTCTATATATATATATATATATATATATATATATATATATATATATATATATATATATATATATATATATATATATATATATATATATATATATATATATATATATATATATATATATATATATATATATATATATATATATATATATATATATATATATATATATATATATATATATATATATATATATATATATTTTATATACAGTCTCAACTTAGGCACCTCCCGAGGTGGTGCAATGGTTAGCAAGCTACTCTGGTTCAAACAATTACGACTGAGTAGTGAGTTCGATCCTCACTGGGTGACCTATACTTTCGGCCTTGTGCCACTTATGAGCTACACCTGGAAAATTGCCCTACCAATCCTTACATTCTCTCTCTCTCTCTCTATATATATATGCAGCATATCTTCATTCAAGCAAGTTTGTTTGAATAATGTAGTCATATATCTATTGATTTCGTATTTAAATCCTCTCAAATTCACGGATACTTAGACGTGTGTGTGTGTATATATATATATATATATATATATATATTCAACCAAACATATATTTGTGTGTTTCTATGACTGAGTATATAAAACTGTTCTTTTTTTCCATATGGGTTGTTCAAAAGTTGTTCTCCGTTTTCACATTTCCATTGTGATGCTACTATAGTTATCGTTCGTCTTTTTTTCCTCGGTTAATTGAAAGATTCCCACAATCGTTCCATAATGCCAGCCACGTAAATGATAGGCGTTTTGAAAACTGTAAATGAAATATTTTCAGATATATCAATGTGACACTTCTGGTTCTATCGCTGTAACCTCAGTCCAGCTCAAATAAGCCGTCATATAAAAATCGTAAATGAATCCAACAATATTAATAAGTACACATATTATTAATGAATAATAGGATATTTCTGTTTGTTTCTCTGCCTATGTTAAGCAACGTCGAGCCTGATCAATACTTAGAAAGGGCAACCGTTTAGCAATACCAATGGATGTACGCTTTCTTTTTCATTCCTTTCACGATAAGCAAGGCGGGGATGAAAGGGTTTCAAGAAGACAGAAGATGGCGATTGACGTTGCATTAACATTTTCGAAGATTGTAGTTATTAGGGAAGCAAGTAAACAGAAGGGAGTTCAACCGGTAGTAAGTGCGAAAAAGAAACTGTTGGAGTAGAAGTGATGGTTGCATTTAGTTATTTCATCAGTAAACATGTGCGACATCTGCGGGTGATGTAATGAGGAAAGTTTCTGAATGGAAGTTTGGAGAGCCGAGTTTCAATTCAAGTCGGGCTTGTTATATCAGCTTTGTTATATCACATATACATGTATTCACACTTCCTTTCATATATATATATATATATATATATATATATATATATATATCTCAGATTGCAATCGTTAGTTGGTTGCTAGTTTGGTTTTGTTCAGCGGCATATCAACACCTCTATGGGTTATTTGATGCCGAAATCTATATATTTTGAACACAATTTTAAGGTTCAACTATAGATAAAATGTATCGTTAGTCATTTAACTATCAAATGTATTGTTGGTAATTCTACTATGAACATATATTTTTTGGTAATTTCTTTTATAAAAATTTATTACTTGCATTTTCCCCGTAAAAATATATTTTCATACTTTCATGGTGTTTTTTGGGGGTTGGGGGTTCGCTATTCGTCCATAGCTGGGCCCTAACAGGTGTTACCATCCCGGGTCAGGGTGGACCTGGGAACAACAGCAATTAAGAGGTGATTCCCTGCTCCTCAAAGCCTCCAATCTCCCGATCAAAGGTCTTGCTGTAGGTTGTAGTTTATCGTCGTTCCCAGGACGAGATTGCAATCAATCCATAGAACACAGAGTATCGCATCTTTGTGTGAACTATTCTCAAATTATAGACAGACTAGCAAAAGCCCTGATGGAAATGAAATACATAAACAAACAACACAACAAGATGTCTGCTTCAAACAATAGATGAACTGATCGAAATAAAAGTAAAAGCAGAATGTAATCAGTTTTTTTTGGACTAAGTTGACGAATGAAAAAGAATTTGAATCGGTGGAATAGACGGCTGTTCTTAATTCTCTATAAGAAAAGGGCATTAACAAAAATTATATGAAATTGATTCATATATATATATATATATATATATATATATATATATATATATATATATGATAACGAAATAGCAATGCTTCGGCAAGACCAATTCACGGCTTGAAGAAGAGGATGAGTAGCATGGAGAAAAGATGACGAAAGATGAAACTGAGTCGAGGAAAGAAGGAAAGGAAAAAAAAAAGAGAGAATAAAAAAATGAAAGAGAAAAGCAAAAAAGGAAAGAGAAAAATGATTCACAATCGCTTCTGCCATTAACACTTCTCGTTATTTACTACCCGATATTCTCGGCGTTCGATGGCGTTACTGACAATATGGCGTCTTGGCCACCGTTGAAGCAGCAGAGAAAATGGGGTAATAATTGATTTTACTTCAATCGAATTAGGACCAGTAACAATGGGGCTCTTTGAGGAATTTTTTTAAGTATTGAAGAGTCATAAAAAGATTGGTTACTAATGGACGAGGGATTAACGGTTTAATAGGATTAGCAATTAAGTTTAAGAGCCAACAGAGAAATTAAAAAAAAAAAATTAATCTCGTAAGACCGGCAAGATGGGTGAAGAGAAAAGGAGGAACCTAAAATCGTGCAACTTTGGATGGAGCATACGATCTTCCTAACGATTATTTTTACTTTAAATAGTGCACGGATTAGTTTGTTATAAAGCGTAAAATCAAATCGAAAAGTATGATTTAGTTAATGTTTCGATTTTTTAGTCGGTATCACCCCATGCAAGGCAGTAAAGCCCCTAAGACACAACGGGTTACAGGGTGTGGAAGAATTAGAAACATAAACATTAATAATGAGCGGGAAGAAAAAAGAGTCAGCAGGGGACAGTAGATAGCGATTGACATTGTATTTAAACTTTGGAAGATTAATGTTGACTGGAAAGTATGGAGCGGGATGGAATTTCCACAAACAAGAAGTGCGAGAAAAGGAACTGTCAGCATAGAATTTACGGCTCCATTTAGCCAGCTCAAATGTCAGTTAATGAGATCTCGATGCCAATCTAGTACTGCGCTTAAATTCAAAGTCCATAGTGAAGGTCTCATCCGAACATTTATCCTGAAATTCTTCATAGAAAAGGCACAGAGGCAACGTTACGGTGTTCAAGAGAGTGTTCGTTGTGTTGCCAATTACAATAATCATTAATTTAATGGACTTAATGATTACAATAAAATAATATTACTTACCAGGGGATAGGTCTGAGAGCAGTGAATCATTTTCTAATGTTTTAACCTCGACGCATTCTCCACGAAGCAGGCACTTACTAAAGCTGAGCAGACAAATGAACAAAACAAAGTTATAGGACGCAAGTTCAAATGCTGTCCAAGGTAGCTTCATTCTTTCCGTTCTACGCGGCTTAATTAACGGTCGTAGAATTGAAAACGACTCCAAGTCAACACAAACTCGGAGCTTTCTTAGCTTCTATAACTTTCAGTATGACCGATGAGTGTTAAATTCTCCAAACACTCTTTCCTTATTATGCGTCCCCAAATTTTTAGCTGTCTGTTTCTGATTGCTAACAGTAGTTTGCTTATTGTAACTATATCCCTTAAATGTCCATACTTTTCATATCTTGTGATTATAGAATTCTCAGCATTCGCTGATAAAAGCACTAGCCTCGTCTTCATTCATGAAGATATTTCCAGTGTTCACTGCCATATATGAGACTGGATATTACATAACAGTCTAGCGATCTTTTCGTTGTTTCTAATTAGATTAGAATATAAAGACTCTGTATAGATTTAATAAATTGGCTAAACAAATACAGCATTATAAAAGAACATACCAAACTCTGTGGAATGCAATTAATATAAACCAGTGAGAAAGAAAGGAAAGTCTCTAGTTTTTAGGGTGCAAAAAGTCATGACCTCATTGGATAAAGTTCTACTTTCCTGGAGTCAAGTAGCGAAAGAATGTATGATCTAGTATTAAGTATTAATAAGTATTAACTATTAAACTATTAAGAAACAGAAAAATCATATGAATGCTGTTTTTTTGTATTTTCTCCTAAAACTTGTTCCGCTATCTATTTACTCAAGCTCGCTCTATAGGTTATGCGTTGTTTTCTTTAATCTCTCTTGCCTTCAATCTGTCCTATGAGTATCAAAATTTCCCAGCCGTTTTTCCTCATTATGTGCCCTATAAATTTCAACTATCTCTTCCTGATGTTAAGTATATGCGTCCTTATTCTTTCCATTTTCTCTAGAAGGTTCGGTCCATGCTATTCTCAGCATCATAAATTACGAAAAATCATAATGGACAAATACATGAGTAGTGAACTGTAACGTAATTTTAATCTTCCTATATATCAGAGAATACTGGACAAAGTTGAAGAAGATACTTGAAGCAACAGAAATGTGGTTCTACAGAAGGATAGCGGAACAAGTTTTAGAGGAAAAACAAAAAGACATCATTCATTTAGAGCTACAAAGGACAGGAAATCGTGGAGAGCCATAATCGCCAACGTCCTGAATGGTCACGGCACATAAAAGTGAAGAAATTTCTTGAGGAAATGGATGGCGTAACAAGGTTTAGGAGAGCGAGCAATAAGACAATTCATTAAGAGCTACAAAGGACAGGAAATCGTGGAGAGCCATAATCGCCAACGTCCTGAATGGTCACGGCACATAAAAGTGAAGAATTTTCTTGAGGAAATGGATGGCGTAACAAGGTTTTAGGAGAGCGAGCAATAAGACAATTCATTAAGAGCTACAAAGGACAGGAAATCGTGGAACCATAATCGTCCTGAATGGTCACGGCACATAAAAAGTGAAGAATTTTCTTGAGGAAATGGATGGCGTAACAAGGTTTAGGAGAGCGAGCAATAAGACAATTCATTAAGAGCTACAAAGGACAGGAAATCGTGAAATAATCGCCAACGTCCTGAATGGTCAGAGTGAAGAATTTTCTTGAGGAAATGGATGGCGTAACAAGGTTTAGGAGAGCGAGCAATAAGACAATTCATTAAGAGCTACAAAGGACAGGAAATCGTGGAGAGCCATAATCGCCAACGTCCTGAAGGGATAGCACATAAAAGAAGATGAAGAAGAAGAAAAAGAAGAAGAAGAAGCAGAAGAAGGATGTGGCACCTTGCATTATTAGAAATATTCATAGAAATATGATTTAATTTTTTCTTACTCGGTTTACTAAACAGGTTGTTGATTTTTTTAAAACGGAAAATAATTGAGTTGAAAATAATTCACTAAGATTGTACTTGGACGATCCTAAGGGAAGAAGAAGGAAGGGAAAGAGAGAGAGGTCGAGAAATAAAAAAAGGGTCATTAACAAAAACACGAGTCAGAAAGATATCTTAGCTAGCATGTTGACCGAATTTTTAAAGACAATTGGAAGAATAGAATTAGAAATAATAAAAAAGAAAGAAAGGGAAAAGACATGATATCAAAACGGGCCGCTTGATGAAAACCAGATATCGGTCAAAGCATCTAGCCTACTTTTTGCGTAGAAAGACACCTTATCAATTTGGATAAAGGGAAATTTTGGGAACAATGAAAAACGAAATCTTAATCAGAAAAAAAAAGTGCTTTTGGGTTGAGGGGAGTGACCGGTGGAACGGTATACAGATTCTGACCTGTTAAAAATTAGAACCCCCACATTGACGAGTGAAAGATGTTTTCAATTCAGATAAATTAAGATTTTCTGACTGCCGGGTCTGACAAAAAAACAAGAGGTGGAAAAAACGATTGTCTCAGATCACAGATGGCGACAATATTCTTTCCTGAAGTCACAACTAATTAGCGGCGGGCTGGTTGACAGAGCCCAGGTGAGAGAAAGCCAAGATTGTCATTTTTCGTACGTGCAGAAAAGGCAAAATTGGATTTTGTTTTTTTTAAAAACAAGAACGATGTAACCACGCCCGAAAGGAGGAGAAAGGATGCTCGATCAATAACAATTGGTCGGAAACGGTCACGTGATCTGCAGAAAAGAAGAGAAAGAAATGCCCGATCAGGAACCATTGGTCGAAAAACGGTCACCTGACATACAAGAGACTAAGAGAGATGGTGTGCACCTCCCAAAAAAGGCACTGTGAGGAAGTAGGGGTGAAAACAATAGCGATAATGAGAAATCAAAAATAATGCGACTTTTGAATTATCGAGAAAACCCCGACGCCGACAGACCCACCCCAGTTTGTTGCGGCGTCAATAAAAGCAGGACCCCAGTCGACAGAAATCAGTTGAGTTGGAGTGGAGTTGCAGCTGAACCGCGGGGCAGGGGAAAGAGCCTGAACGCGGGCATCAGGCCCGATTCACTCGCCCCCTTTGCGGGCAAGAGAATCCTCGAACAAGAAATCCTTCCAGCCCAAGTCGAAGACATGAGTTCAGCCCCGGACGGCAGCGAGAAGAGATCACCTCGGACGACAGAGAGTTGCGGCTGAGTTGCGGCAAGAGATCCTTCCAGCCCAAGTCGAAGACAAGAGAACTTCCAGCCTAAGTCGACGAAGAAGAAGAAATACAACTCAAGTCGAAGAGAAGAATCAACTGCGAATGATCGATAGAAATTAGCCCCAGTGTCGAACCAAACCCACACCCGACATACAAATTCTAAAGAGTAGGCAATTCGAAATCTTTAGGTTGTGTGATAGAAGCTTGTTGCCATAGTCCACAGAGCGGGTTGGGAAATGAGAACAATTTTGTTTTTATGTAACGGACATTAAGATATAAAAGGTTGTTACCCATTTTTTTTCATCAGCAATCTTTTTTGTCTCGTGAGTTTATTTTTCCCTTTTATTTGTGTTTTGCCACCCCCGTCGGACTCAACTTGTATCGGCCCCAATCCCTGCTGGTCCCGTCTGTCTAAGATCTAAACACAGCGTGGGTAGACAGACCGGAGATCGGTACAGTTGCTTTTAGTGACCAGGTATTGGAAGCGAGTCAGGAAAGGCGAGGCTGGTGATCATCTGACCAAGGGGTTGGAGCGGCACGCTTGGACCCAGGAGGAGCGACCAGGAAGAGCGACGTCACCGTTGGCGCCGTAACCAAAGGATCCGACCCTGGGCCAGGTGTGTAACCGTCACAAGGAGAAGAGAAAGAAGAAGTGTGACAATTATTATGAAATACCTAAGAACGACGCTGAATGTGAGAAAAATATTGATAACTATCCTGTTTCATTAAATAAACTCTTGTGTTTACTAAAAGGTTGCCGTGTACGACAAAAAATCGAGAAAGGGTTAAAAAGGGCAAAATCTTTTGAATAAAACATAGAAATCAACAGACATGAACATAATGAAGGTACAAATGACCTTTTCATAGCTTTCATATATAAATAATACTATAAAGGTATATCATAATATCGTGATATTTTATGACAGAATCTAGTAAAGAAAAGCAGACCTATTATAAAATTCAGAGAAATTTATTACGAAAAATTAACATACTGTTGTTATGCAATAACGCAAAGAGCAATCTACTAGCTTGAATGAAGTATTCCGATAGGAAATAGCTGGTTTGGTGCAAAGAAAATTACAATTGATTTTTATTACATGACAACATCCCCCCTTAGCATTACGAAGAAATATCTAGAGGGAATATTAATATGATTCCATCAATAAATACATGCCAAGTACGCTTTTTCATAGATTTTCTGGTCGTCTGAAGATCACGAAGAGCGGGAAACTTGAGTAGCGACTCCAGTATCTCCTTGAGGGTTGACGCCATCAAAACTTTTGTTTTATTTGGATAATCCAATCATCTACCACTTTTATTTACTTACTTTAGTCGGTGTTTCATTTTCGGTCTTTTCATCTTTCTTAGTCTGACATTTTTTTCTTGTGTAATGTTTCTCTTAGTTTTAGCTTTCATCATTATTATTTTACTCCCACAAACGTTTTTTACTTGAGTTTTTTTTTAAGCAACAAAAATATGGTTCTACAAAAGGATGCTGAGGATACCATGGACTGAACATGTTAGTAACGACAAAGTTTTAGAGAAAATGGTAACATAAATGAAATTTATAATTCAGGAAGAGATAGTTGAGGATTCTGGGGCAAATAATGAGGAAGGAAGGCTTAGTAAATAGGATACTCACGTGACAGATAGAGGATAATGCGGATAGGGCAAGACAATGCATAACAATACATGTCGAGCTTGAGCAAATGCATGGCGGAACGAAGTTTAGGAGAAATGAGAGTAAGACAAAGATTATTATGAGCTACAAGGAACAGGAAACTGTGGCGAGCCTTGATCACCTATGCCCTGAAGGGACACGGTACATAAAGGAGTATAAGAGATGAGAACGTTGAACTCTGGGTAGCTTACATTGTGGTCGTACCTTTATCCGTTTGATCCTATAATTTCAAAATATAGACTTGAAGACTAGAGTCCAAAATAACCTCGTGAGATTTAGACTTTTATATGGACTCGTGGCTATCCACAGCTTCCTGTTCTTTGTAGCTCATAATACTTTTTTTTGGAATTTCGTATTGCTTTTTCTTCACACACACACACACACACACACACACACACACACACACACACACACACACACATATATATATATATATATATATATATATATATATATATATATATATGGATAACATATATAAATTTTATATATATATATTATAGGATTTTGAAAAATAAACAAAAAATAAAATTACGTATGAAGCATTCAATCAAATAAGTTTTCTTAAACTTAATCGTCAAGCAATGATAATTTTCCTGGTGTACTTTTTATCTTCTCAAAACATTACCAAAATCTCTAATGTATCCAGTGTGACAAAAAAGGTTTTAATGGGTGTTCCAATAACTTGGACTGATTTTAAATATGAATTAAGTTTAAGCGTCTAATGATTTTTTCCTTTTTCTTTCATATTTAACAACTTAAGTCTTTGGCAATTTCAATATTTTTGTATTATTGACGTTCAAACAGAAATGCAATGAGAAGTTCCCAGGTTACATCATATCTGGAAACAGCGAAATCAATTGGCCACTACGATTGTGCGATATGACGCCTTTAGATTTCTTCCTTTTAGGTCATCTCAACAAGCCAACAACAATTTAACAACTGAAGGATGATATTAATAATATATATTGGTGAGATGTAGAGACGTCATCAAAAATTTTGACCATCGAGTGGAGGTGTGCCGCCGAAGCCCTGGCGGGAATTTGGACGATATTATTTTTTTATCCATAATTGCCGAGACATAAATAGCATGATCCAATAAAGAAATAAAATAATTTTCACCCATAAAACTGATTTATTTACTGCTGACTTTGATCCGTCTTAATGAAACACCCTTTATCAGCTTCATTTTGACATTTTTAGAAAGGCTACATTTAAAATCTAATTCTGTGTAAATCGTATAAATGATATTAACTGTATGAAATATTTAATAATAGCTTAGACACTGCAATAGCATTTTCAAAATTATATTCCCTGATACAACACACTTGGTGATTGGCAATTAAATTAATAAGCATTTTCCTCACATTTTTCCTCACAGCCTTATTAAATCGGTGTTTATACCATATTATATTTCATGCTTATATTTCGATAAGCTTGTTAAATAAATAAACTCTATTATTATGAGACATCCAACGATCTGCTACGATAAAAGCACAACACTCCCGAAATATATGCAAGAACAAAAAAACAACTGTGAGGGAACGCCTGATCAGAAAAAAAAGAAAACGAAAGAGAAAAAAGCGGCGTTCACTTACATATTAGGTCCCAATAGACTTTATTTGTGAAGAAGAAATTAAATCGTGCTTCCCCGAGGGGGGCAGCTTAGAATAACTAAGCTCATCTCCAAACGCAGACATGAACATAATTATCTGTTATGTCGTCATGAACCGACCAGTGAATGGCTGGATTGATATGTTCGTGTATTGATATGAACTACAATAAAACTGACTTCTTCATTGCCGACGACCGGCGTGAAAATTTTAATCTTAATTTGCAATTTTAAATTGTGTTTTATTGGTTATAGCTCTATTCTATTCCTAACAATGAACACTCTTTTATTTTCAAGATTAAGGGGAGCATTTGTGTCTCTCTCAATATATATATATATATATATATATATATATATATATATATATATCGGAAGTTTAAAGTCACCCCACAATAAGCATGGGTTGAACTTGACATAAGAGTGAAAAAAAAAAAATGGAAAAGATCTCTTAGAGGCATTGAAAAAAGAATGGAATCAAAAACTTATATTTTGAGAGACTTTTGCAACTAATGTCAAAGATTTGTGGTACATTAATCAAGCCTTAAAGGGGAATATTTTGACGAGAGCAAAATTTAATTATGAAACACTTTTTTTTTCTTTCTAGTTATAATAAAAAAAATCATGTTCACTTTTTTTAACCATGTATGGTAATTTTCTCTTATTTAAAGTACAAAACAACCATTTTGGGGGCAATTTAAAAAATTACCAGTGTTTTCCACAAGCTTTTTAACTGTAGCATATATATATATATATATATATATATATATATATATATATATATATATTTTGTAGGGTTAAATAGGTAACAGACTGGGTTCTATAGCCTTGGATGGCAACTGGTCTAGGAGAAGGACAACTCTTAATTCAAAACCTGAGGGGGGTTGTTTGAGGACCTTTTAAACACGCAGTATACCAGGTCTCTGTATTCGGCCCTTCAAAAGTGTGGATGATCCTGCATTGAAAAATCTTCACCACTATAATCGAATCTCATGTGACGTTGTCGGGCTGTCGGTTTCCTGGAAACTGATCTGCTTGACCCTCATACGTCGAACCCGACGGGAGAATCGACATATATGTGATGAGAATATAATTTTAATGTTTGGTATATTTATAGGTAAAAGTGCTCAATATTGGAGATATAAAATATAAAAGTGGACACCGAGGTCAACACCTTACGGTGACTGTTTATTTTATGTTTGAACGCGATCTTCTGATCATTGCAAAGATTGTGATCAAGCATGAAACACTCAGTCGCCGCTAGGTGTTGACTTCATTGTTCACTTTTTATATCTCCGATATATCTTCACTTTTACCCATAAATATACCAAACATTAAAATTATATAATAGGTTTCACAAGTTCACTGTTACTGCTCTTTCCAGTACTTATGTGTGCTTTCGTCCTAGTCGTTTGTTTGAAGTCGTATGGAACATTAATATCCAGATGATTTTCTCTTACAGTTACATGTTTTGTTTTTTTTCTTTGTTTTTTTTTTTTTAAGCATTTCCCCCCAAGCAAGGCTGGAAGCCACTAGGACGCAAGGGGTTACAGAAAATTTAGAGCAAGATCAGATAGGAGTGATAGAAGAAAGGATGAGGGTAGTGGATAGATCAAGGCAACTGGAGATGTCGATTGACATTACACTAGAATAGCTGGAGATTATAGCTCACAGGAAAACAGGAATAGGGACGGGAGTTCCACAGGCGAGAGGTGCGAGACATGAAGCTATTTGAGTAGGAGAGACGGCTACATTTAGGAGTTTCGACAGTGAAGGGGTGAGAGCGGGATGCCAGCCTCGTATGGCGCTGGAACTCATGACGTCTAGCAACCAGCGAATGCAGCTCCTCGGTGCAATTTCCATGAAAGTATTTGTAGAACAGACAGAGGGAGGCGACGGCGTGTCTGTGAGAAAGCGACTGTAGACGAGACGCCAGCGCAGGGCCAACCATATTGCATATCCACCTCTGGAGCCTATCAAGAACCCCGAGGCAAACAGAAGGGGCACCAGACCATATATGTGCTATCCATTTTAATTGTTGCTACTGTTGGAAATCTTTAAGTGATATAGTTATTTGGTACGGTTATTTGTGATTCTATAGATTCAGTCCACATGTTTTTAAGAATGATGGTCCTCGCTTAAAACCTATAGTTTTCCTTCGCTCAAAGTCGTTTATCAGGAAAAAAAAACTTTTGCGTACGGCTGATAGTTTAGATATTTCTGAATTAATTTGGCACCAGATATAACCTTAAAATAAAAATCACGATCTGACGAATCTATACACGATTCGAGTTTTTAGGGTAATATTTCTGTTCTGTAGACAATGTTGAGGGAAACTACTGCTACGAGATAAAGAAATTGTGCATAGAATTGGCTACCTATTCTATGCCCAGTTTCCTTATTTCGACTATGCGCAAGAACACGCCAGATCACTTATATCGTCGCAAACTGCCCAGATTGCCTACGTATTTTATCGGTGAGAAATAAGTTTTACTCGTGCAGCCTTTTCCATCTAACCATTGCCCTGTGGAACTGACTCCCAAGAGAATGTTTCCTCGATAACTACAATCTTAACATGTGTAAGGCTAGGCTTAACTGCTATCTTCCACTCCGGTACACACAAATGTCCTCCTAACTTAACCCTCTACCACGAATAGGCCCGTATCTTGTAAACTGTTAATCTTACTATATATATATGAATTTGTAATCTTACTATTATTGCTGCTGATGCAAGACTCTTCGTTAAGACGATTCTTCTCCGGCAACTGGCGTGTTTGTCTTAAAATAAATACTTCTAAATTCTTACGTGCACCAATGACTTAGTGGTAAAATCGCCGACTGATGCCAAATCAGTCGGCTTTCGATCCCGGCTTGAGACAATTGTATGTCTAGTCACACTGATGAGCTGTGAAACAGCGAAACAGTCTGTCTGTGGATGTGAATATTTCTATCTATCTATCTATCTATATATATATAGGTATGCTCGCATATCTTCATGGTAGAAGGTTAGACATTGCATTGTATGTGTGTCTGTTATTGTATCATATGTTTAAGTCATCTTGTTGTGCGTACGTAAGCGTGTGTATATTTGTGTTGATATCTTAATTTTTTTGTCTTGTTTCGGCTTTTATTGTCGTTCAAAAATGTTTCCATTATTTTCACTGTTTACATGCCTGCAGTGGCAAGCGTATAAAAAATGTCCGAGCGAAGGGGAAAGCCAGCCTAATCTCCCATCCACTGTGGCTCTATAGCCTCTCGTATTCTCTTTTGTCTTCTCGCCTGCACATGACACATCCAGCTGCAGAAATGAAAGCTAGCCTTACCACGAAACCAGAGTCAGCAGCAGCAAAAGTAATAATAATAATAATAATGATAATAATAATAATAATAAGAAGAAGAAGAAGAATTACCGAAAAGGACTAATAAAAAGAAATCGGAAATAACTGACGAAAAGAATGGAAGGTAATTGTTTTGTTGCTGGAAGGACGAAAGGTGTCTAATGTAAGCAGATGATTAGATGATTGCAAGAAGGAATTGATAATAGCCATCATCAAAGGGGAGAGAAAAGTTAATGTTTGGGACGGAAAAGATGAAAATGACTACGAGGCCAAAATAGACCAAAATCAGTAAGAATTATCAAAATCCTATCAGACATTGGTATCATGATGTGTATATTGAACGTCGTATATTTGTAGTTCAGCGTCAATTTTTTTGGCAAGCAGCTCGCTCACTCAATAATAATAATAATAATAAAAATGACAAGAAAATCAGGAAGTGTATGCTTATTGTCATAGTAGTACCATCTGAGAAAAACACCTTTATGAAAATTATATAGAAATTGTTCAAAATACAAGGACATGGAGATCGAGATTAACAGGAAGTGTGGAATGAAGACTGAGACTGTACCAGTAGTAATTGGTGCACTGGGACTCATGATGAAAGTAATGGACAATTTTGCAAACAGTCCCAAATAAGATCAACATACAGGTTGCCCAGAAGATCGCTCTACTAGGAACATCCCATATACTAATCAATTACTGTTATCAATTAAATGACAATTCTCTTATAGGACCTAAGGGTCATAATTTTGACCCGGCTCTACAGGATCCAAAGCAGGAAACATAGCATATACCAATGATAATAATAATAACCACACATTTAATAGATTTAGATTTTGTCAGAAAGATTAGGGAACTGGAACAAGAAAAAACCTATAGATACCTAAGAATTAGCGAAGGAGATAGAATACAGCATACAAAATGAAGGGGAAAGTAAGAAAAGAATATAATAAAAATGTGCGTCTGGTGTTGAATACAGAGTTGGATTCACAAAACAGAATATCAGCCATAAACCCCTTGGCTGTACTTGTGGGGCAATACAGTTTCAACATCCTTAACTCGACTGTAGGTGCCATGAAACAAATGGACTCAAAAATGGGGGAAGTATTTCACTTACCATCACATGCATCATCCCAAGGCTGATATTGATCGCCTATATTTGTCCAGATCCGAAGGAGGCAAAGGATTCGTTCAACTAGAAAGGTCTTATAAAACCATAACAAAACCACAGAACAATCAAAGCTAATCGCCCAGACATCGTGATCAAAGATCACAAAAACAGAATGTGTTTTCTTATTGTAATAGATCTTTGAATTACGTCAAAAAATACAAGTATCTTGAAGAGAAAATTTCAGAAATATGTCACATGAGGACATCAATAATTCCAGTTGTGGTTGGATGTCTCGGTTTGATTGGAAAATGCTTTGATACACTCAGTGACAAGATCCCTGGTATTTTCTTTGATTTCTGTTGTATACTCATTTTCTTCCGGGTCCCAATCAGAGACCTAAGTTCAAAAATGACATCATGGAATTTTCGCTGAACATTTTTGTAAAACACATAAAAAGAAAAAAAAAACAGGATAAGATCACAGATATTTTACATTGCTAAAGCTCTTCGTAATGTGAGATATGGACTTGTGAGAACAATTTTTTGTATTTCTGTAAGGCATTGGCTACCAGGGTTCCCTTCCATGTGCTTCCAGGGATCAAAAGCAATCACCCACCTCTTCAGAAACCTGCTTTTCTTGGAATTGCAAATATTTTGTAAAATAATCTCTCTCTCTCTCTTTCTGAATTTGTATGATTTGGTTCCGAGCACATATATTGCAAGATATCAGTTTGGAAACGAGAACCGTGCGAAATAATAATAATAATAATAATAATAATAATTTTCACTTTTTTTTATCAAAAATGATCTGTGGAAAATGTCATGAAGTCATTTCTGACCTCAGATTGGGACCCGGAAGAAAATGTGTACACAATAGAGATCATAGGAAATAATAATAATAATAATAATAATAATAATAATAAAAATAATAATAAAATGATTGATGTCACTTTTTCCATATTTTTCAACACTTAAAGAAGGAATGTGATTTTAAAAAAAGTATTTTAAAATGTTCAACAATGATTCAATATTAGGTCTGTCTTCAAGCTATGTTTTAAAATTCTATCTAAATATAAAAAATTTTTAAAAAAAGTATAGAAAATATTATAAGTCTTTGTGCGAAGGTCGCTTGTTTTGAGGAAACGGTTGTAGTGGTAATCAACGCGTCAAAACGAATGAAAGGCAGCCAGCGTGAATAGCATGCAAATGAAATATGTTACACATCTTGAAATTTCCCGTTAGTTGATTGGTTACTAAGAAGAATTAACCAATCAGCTCAGTATAAACTCTGTTACTATAGTGTTAATACTAATACTGTGTTAATAATAATAATAACAATAATAATAATAATAATTATTATTATTATCATTATTATTATTATGATAATGAAATAGAATTAGAAAATAACCTCGATTTTTCCCGTCCCAAACAAGAGCACTGTTCAAGCAAAATGAATGGATCCTAAAGAAGAAAATGTATGAGAATATCAATAAGATAAAATAATAATTCATTATCGCTGTTCATGTTTTTAATAATGTTAACATTCCTGAGAATGACGATAAACTACATCCGGCAGCAAGGCCTCAGATTGAGAGATTGGAGGTTTTGAGGAGCCTGGGGCGGCCTCTTATTTGCTGTTGTTGACAGATCAACAATGACCCGGAGTGGTAGCACCTGTTAGGGTCGAAGTTATAGCCAAAGAAAGAAAGCCCTAAACAAAAGCAATAACAAAACACTATGAAAGTATAAAAATATATTTTTATACGAAAAATACCAGCAATACATTTTTATATGTAAAAAATTAATACCAATACATATTTATAGTAAAATTACCAACAATTACTCTACATACAATGCGTGAAAGCACATGCGATACCCTGGCCTTATCAGCCGCCAACCAGGGGAGGTAACATAGTTTCGTTGTCTAAGGCGGTACTGCCACCCCTGGCGTCGACAGCAGCTTTTACCACCGGGGAGGCTATTGTTTTTCGTTATAGACGTGTCATTTCATAGGAGAATTACCAAGATTACATTATAGTAAAATGACAAACAATAGAATTTTATAACAAAATGACCAACAATACATTTTCTCTGTAGTTGAAGACATACGATTATATTCAAGATATTTTTAGTTGAAGCCATAAAATTGTGTTCAAAATATTTCAATTTCGGCATTAAATAATCCATAGAAATATTGATATAACCAAGCAACCAACTAATGTTCCCCCTATTCAATATTAGATGCTTATTGAAGGCGGCTGTTGTGAAAGCGGGAAGAATAAGAGAGCATGTTTTAAGCGGATATTTGAAAAAGATTCTTATTTCAAGATTTCCTTCTCTTGTTGTCCGATTCCTCTGAAAAATATTTCTTCCATTTTCCTCCTTGTTCTAACTAGTAGCAATTTTTGTCACACAGAATTAGTTGTTATTGCTTGAAGAAAAGATCCAAATCTTTTTCTTCTTGAGATATATTTTTTAAATTCAGAATTGGTTTTGTTTCTATAAAGTGAAAGGTATTTATCACGGGAGGTAAATGAGTCTTTTATTTCAATTCGCCAGAGGAATAATGATAAATACATACAAATAAATATTTTGCGTCTTGAAACAACGGAATAAAAATTGATATTTGTCGTTTATCTCAAAAGAAAAATGGCGGGTCGTCAAGAAAACCTGATATGACGCTCATAAGAAATAATGAATATCATTTCAATGTTGGATCATTGAATATAAGTAAATATTTAAGAATATTAAATTGCATATATATTTGGATATAAGTCAATATAAGTAATACTTCGAAATTTGATTTTTGAGAAAGAAAGAAATTAGAATACATTTTATATATACTTAATATAACTGTCCTTGCTTGTTTACGAAAAAAAAAAAAAAAAAAAAAAACACACACACACACACAAGGATCGCAGTTACAATAAGTTTTGACTTAGGAATTCACCCCTGAAGAAGATCTTGGGTAAGTAAAAAAAAAAAAAAACCCAAAAAAACTACGGCACCTATCTTACTGAATTTCATCTCAACATCAAGTAAATGATTAGTGAATTAGATAGGATCATTATAAAAACAAATAGACATATTCCCAGATTATTCCATGAAACATAACTGAATAAAGATATGTTGCCTAAATACAAACACACACACACACGTGTGTGTGTGTATTTCATAGTAAAAATGGAGTGTTGAAAGTTTGTTTTTTTTTAAATAAAAAATTGAAAGATACTCACGTGAATTTCAGTTGCGCACGGGATGTGGGAACTTAGAATGAACGACATTTTTTTCTAAATAACAACACAAACATAATTTACAACAAATCAGTCAAATCTAGAGGAAAAAATAACAACACTAGATCGAAAACACCCATGAAAATTGCTATAGAAATGTCCGAAAGCGTTTGGAACAATAAAAATTATGGACAATTTTTTATTCCTACAAAACAAAAAATAAATGTTACCATGCTGGAAAAAAACTTAATAAAAAATTAGTTCAATCTTCCTTGTCGGCCGTATTCAAGCGAAAATGTTCGAAAGAAAGGTTGCTGCCAATATATATATATATATATATATATCTATATATATCTATATATATATATATATATATATATATATATACCTAAGTACAGGTTTGTTACAGATGGAATAAAATGCCAATAAATAAAAAAAAACTATTCTTAAAAGAGTCCTCAAGAATAGAGCAAATAATATTAATTCAACATTAGAACATATGCATGTTATAACATCACTTCAAAAATTACAATTTTATTTCAACACAACTTGTGTCTTATCAAGAGATGGTATTGTCTGCAAAATAAAGGGTTTTAAGAGTACAAAAACCAACCAAATCCGCTCAGTAGGGTAAGCATTGTTACGCAACCTATGATGACTAATGAGAAAACAAGTATATGGTAATTCAAAATAACATGACAATATACCCTAAGTACAATCTATTAGTGCATTAAAATTAAGATTAGATTAAATTGAGATTCCAAATGTCCAATTCTAAATTTAAACGGGCATCATATATATATATATATATATATATATATATATATATATATATATATATATATGTGTGTGTGTGTGAAAATATATAGAAAATAGGAAGGAACTGGTTAGGGTAAATAATCCAAAGTCCTTTAGTATTTTAGTTATTATTTTTAAAAAATAGTGCTCGATACAAAAGTAGAGAATAAATATAATTATTTATTTAAAAATATGATACAAAAACGCTACATAAGAAGTCTCATGTTTCAAAACAAGAGCCGAAAACTTCAATATAACTATTTAAATTAAATTGAGTTAAAATAAGCTCTGTTCCATCTTCAAGCGAATTTTTTTTTTTTTAGGAATAACGTATATCTGAAATTTACGTGTTTTAAACATTGAAATCAAAATTTCCATGGTAACAGCTAGGGCGAATTGTTTAAATTGGGTAGGCGAGTGTTGGGTGTTAATAATAAGTATCAGTATAGAGTTACTTTCATAGATGTCAAATCAGGGGAAGGTAGGGGTGTCTAAATTTTAAACGGAAGATGTAATAACCCTCGTCTAGTTTGCATGTCTATGGAGATTTATTTATTATTTTATTTTATTTTTTATGAAAGGGATTTGTGCGTATAAAAAACTGTCGTAACGTTTGTTTTTTGACGACTTCATAAAGGGTTATCTTTTTTGTAGGGTATTTAAACTATTTATTTGGGCTATGGATTATGAAGGGTGTTATATTGTATGCATGTTTTTAGTTAATTATTCAAACCGTGAATCTGATGATTGGGCTATGGATTAAACAAGTTATTATATTTTATGCTTTTTTTTAGCTAATAATTCAAACCAAAAATCTGAAGATGTCTACAAAAAACCGTTAACTCGTGTCTATTGTTTAATAGATTATTATTATTTAGAAGCTTAATGAAGTGCAATTTTTCATGGAGGCACAAAGGGCATGGGTCATCCCAAGTTTTACATGTTCTAGCCTTGTTTATAATTTTCCATTTAACTTTAGGTGTCCTATTTGTTTCCTTCATATATATATATATATATATATATATATATATATATGCATTGTATATTTGAGTGTAAATCTAACAAATCTACATTTTTTGTTAGTGTAATTGCAAACATTATGTCTGCTTATTTTTATCATAATCCTTTAATATTCGCGAATATTTTTCTGTATTCCAAGCCAAGAAATACGCTGTAACAATATATACCAAAACATATATAATCTCAAAAGCAATAATAGTACAATAAAGTAATAGAGAAAAAAATGCTCGGTGTGGCCTAATTTAAAATCCAGTAGATGTTATCTATATATATATATATATATATATATATATATATATATATATATATATATATATATATATATATATGTGTATGTGTGTATTGATGTAATAGGAAAGAACATTTACATTCATGTTCCAAAGTACTTTTTAGTATTTTTTTAAATTAAAAAACAAAACAGTACTTGATACAGAAGTAAAGCGTAAAATTATAATTGTTTTTAAAAATATGATTCCCTCGCGACACAGAAATTACTAGGTTTCGAAACTGGGACACATGTATTAAAGTTTAATTTCAATATTAGACCTTAACTTTAGATGACCGTTTTATTCTCAAGCGATGTCGGGATCATACATTTTTAATATATATATATATATATGTAATATATGTATGTAATTATTTATATGTATATATATATATATATATATATATATATGTATGTATATATATATATATATATATATATATATATATATAAATAATTACATACATGCATATATATATATATATGTATGTAATTATTTATTTAAAATTATAACATAAATATGTTATAAAATCACTACGAAAATATCCATTTTGTTATATATATATATATATATATATATATATATATATATATATATATATATATACGTAAAGTGTGTTGTCCTTTATTACTGCTTCATAATAATTCTAAAGCACTTACCTTTATCTCTCGATCCCACTTAACGCTTATCATGCAGAGACGAAACCTGTTGTCTGTAAAAGCACTGTTTCATTAACCACCCAGTTGGTTGACTGTGTCGTGCTAGATAATTTTTCTCGTCAGATTCCATCTTTAACATTTCTAAATCAACATTTTGTCTATGCATTGAATATTACTGCCATTATACGTCCTGGGTCTCTTGCTGTATATCTTGAGATTCGCAACAAAATCCAAAGAAAAACTGTAATGTTATAGGTCTTCACCGGGCATCTCGAATTTCCCACGGCCGTGGTGTGACTTCCCTCTGTCTTTTCTATAAATAATTTTCATGGTAATTATTCTCAGAGCTTTCCTTCTTTTTGTTTTTTTACCTCTGCCTGTGTAAATTTAAGCATACTATGAGATTGGCAATTAGATCTAACCGGATTTTTTCTGTTGAACTGGCTAGATTTAACCGTAAATTCTATTCAACTAGTTTCGTTTCTCGCACTTCTCGCCTGTGGAACTCTCTTCCGAGTACTTGGTTCCCGGACACTTAAAATTTACAAAAATGCAAATTCAACGACAACCGACATCTTCCTAAAACGTGTTTTTTATTGTACATTCTCATCACTAAATCTTCTCATTCTTTCATTCCCAGTGACCTCCCTTGCGTCCTAGTGGCATTATCGCCTTACTGCGAGTGAAATGGTTATTAACCGGTGTGCTGTAGAAACACCTCCCACATGTACCAGTCAGAAGTACCGTCCACATAATGGTCAGGTGAAAGCAATATTGCCATTAATGTCATACCATTTTGTGGGTGGGAGCTATTTCTGGGAGGTAGATGTGGTAGTATTTCTTCCACACCACTCTGTACACATACACACACATACATGCATTTATTTAACATTTAAACGTTATTTTTAGTGGATATCCATATTTGAGTACACGCTGTGCTTTTTTTAATATTTTTAACAGTATATTTATTATCGTCTACAGATGGTCTCCCCGGCCGGCAGGATATATATATAGATATATATATATATATATATATATATATATATATATATATATATATATATATATATGTATATATGTGTGTGTGTGTATGTCCACTGTCTGTACCTCTTCCAGAAATCGAGTACTCTTCGTTTATAAATATTGCGAATTTGAATGTGTGTATGAATGTGTGATTGTATGTATGTTTCCTAGCTGTCGTATGAAATATTAAATGAAGTATTACAAATGACGCTGAAACATACTTTTTCTCTGTGTATATATATATATATATATATATATATATATATATATATATATATATATGTATATATTATATTACTATTTTATTTTATTTATATATATATATATATATATATATATATATATATATATATGTGTGTGTGTGATCGTGTGCGCCTTTGTCCAGATATTTACGTACTTATAGTTTTCAGTATTAATATCGGTTTTGGTAACTACTCATTTGAATTGCTAATTGTCGCAATAAAATAATCCGCGTTTGTATATATGGATGAGTATGTGTGTGTGTGTGTGTAGATAGTACGCACGTGCGTGCTTAAAATTTGCGTGCGTGAGAGAGAGGGGAGAGAGAGAGAGAGAGAGAGTGAGGGAGAGATACTTATTATGGATTTCTACGTTTTGTAGATATTCAATCCACTGTGTTGTCGCCAGGTTTAGAAAACCCGTTGGCGCCACTACTGACGGCATCGACACTGGTGAGACAATAGCTGAAATAGTCGCAAGACAAGAAAAAGAAATTTGTGACGTGGAAATACGAAGTCCGGAATATTAAACAAAAGAATTAGAGCCACGAATCGAAAGAGCCGGATCCAATAACCGAAATGAAGCTGGAATCTGATTTTTATTCTTTTATTCGGAAAGACTATCAAATGAAGAGATTATTACTGACTGCATCGAAAATGAAGGCAGACAGACGTGTACGCATAATGTCCTGTGTGTGTGATTTGAATACATTTCTGTGAACAAATACACAATACAATTAATTCATGCGCATATACACTTTAATTTATAAATGTATTTCAGTATACAAATATATATATTTTTTCTCATATATAAAAACAAAAAAATATTAAATAATTATCAAGCTTAATTCATTCATTCATTCATTCACACACACACACACACACACACACACACACACACATATATATATATATATATATATATATATATATATATATATATATATATCGAATCCATTACATTCACTTTCGTGCTAATACTCTTTGGAAAGGTATTAATCCTCTTCTTCTCTCCACCTATGGGTAATTAACAGAACAGACTGGGTTCTAAAGCCTTGATGGCAATTGGTCTAGAAGAAGGACAACTCTGAATTCAAATCCTGAGTAGTTTCGGTTGGGGACATTTGTGGCAGACCAGGTCTCTGTATTCGGCACTTCAAAAAGTGTGGTTGGTTCTGCACAAGGCCTTCACAATTATAATCAAATCTTATGTGATGGTGCCTGGCTGTCGGTTCCTATATATATATATATATATATATATATATATATATATATATATATATATGTATGTATTTAAGCAGCAATCCTTCATTTATGCAGGTTTATTAAAAATGACAGACACAATAGAGTGTGTAGAAATTGTCCAAATGTCCTGTAATTCCGAGCTCTTTTAGCTATACTTTTAGCCATTACAAGGGATGATTTTATTTTGCCAATTTAATTGGGTGTGTGCGTTTTGTGTATGTTTGTATGGAGATGTTTTATTTTCCGAACACAGCATATTATAGCCATGTTCGTAGTTACTATTATTAAGTGTTGGCTTCTTTTTTTTCTCATATATATATATATATATATATATATATATATATATATATAAATATTTATTTAAAAATATGATTCCAAATCGCGACATAAGAAGACCCATGTTTCAAAACAAGAGCCGAAAACTTCAATATAATTATTTAAATTAAATTGAGTTAAAATAAGCTCTGTTCCATCTTCAAGCGAAATTTTTTTTGAATAACGTGTTTCTGAAATTTACGTGTTTTAAATATTGAAATCAAAATTTTCATGGTAACAGCTAGGGCGAATTGTTTAAGTTGGGCAGGCGGGTGTTGGGTGTTAATAATAAGTATCAGTATAGAGTTACATTTGTAGATGTCAAGTCAGGGAAAGGTGAGGGTGTCTAAATTTGAAACGGAAGATATATTAACCCTCGTCTAGTTTGCATGTCTATGGAGATTTATTTATTTTTTTATTTTATTTTTTTTATGAAAGGGATTTGTGCATATATAAAAAAAACAAAAACTGTCGTAATGTTTGTTTTTTGACGACTTCATAAAGGGTTATCTTTTTTTAGGGTATTTAAACTATTTATTTCGGCTATGGATTATGAAGTGTGTTATATTGTATGCATATTTTTAGTTAATTATTCAAACCGTTAATCTGATGAGTGGGCTATGGATTAAACAAGTTATTATATTGTATGCTAGTTTTTAGCTAATAGTTCAAACCAAAAATCTGATGATGTCTACAAAAAACCGTTAACTCGTGTCTATTGTTTAATAGATTATTATTATTTAGAAGCTTAATTATGTTCAATTTCTCATGGAGGCATAAAGGGCATGGGTCATCCCAAGTTTTACATGTTCTAGCCTTGTTAATAATATTCTAGCCTTGTTAATAATTTTCCATTTTATGCTCTACTTTTGTATCGAGCACTATTTTTAAAAAATAATAACTAAAATACTAAGGGACTTTGGATTATTTACCTAACCAGTTCCTTCCTATTTTCTATATATTTTCACACATAGGAAGTGCGAGAAAAGCAAATGTTGCAGTAGAAAAGGCGGTCGCATTTAGCTATTTCAACAGTAAACGAGCGGGACCTAGATGCCAATCTAGTAGCACGCTTAAATTCATGTAGTCGGGGCACCAATGTAAATAGATTGTCAGATCAGATGTCATGAAAATATTTATAGAAAAGACAGAGGGAAGCCACGTCACGTCGGTGAGAAAGTGAGTTATGTCGATGTGTATAAAAATATATTCATGCACTATTTAATATACATAAACACATATATATTTATTATTTTGTATCTGTGCATGTGTGTTTAAACATACGCAAATACAACCGCATATCGGGCTGAGGTGTAATTATTCAATCCACGCCATAAAAACCAGTTAAGTTTTAAAATTGTTGTACCGTCAAGGTGAATGATACACAGAGAAGAATGAGTGCTTAATATATTTATTCAGCGCAATAATTCGGTGCTAACAGATACACACAAGAAGACATAGAACAATAAGTCGCGATACAATTAACAAGACAACTTACAAGGGACAAAGGAGGTTCAAATATTGTATGACCAAACGAAGTAAGATCAGTTTAACATCAACTGTTGAAATTCTTAATCGTAGACGATTTAAAACTATGAGCAAGGCTATCTGGCACAGTGTTGGAGGAGTGGTAGCTACTCTACAATAAAAATTAAAACACATCGAGTTTAAAATTTAATAATAATGAATGGACGAATATTCAAACAAATGAATTAACTGAAAATTATGAAAGTTATATGAAATGACAAGGCAAATTTTTCTTCTCCGTCCAACTTTCCTCCTATATGGCAGTTAATACTGGGCAATCTCCTCAAAGATGAAGAAACTTGAAGTAACAGAGATGTGGCTCTACAGAAAGATATTGACGATACCATGGACCACACATGTGAGGTTTAAAAAAAAATGCAAATAGGAATCTAACAGTTAACATCAGGAAGAGGTAGTTGAAATCTCTGGGGCACGTAATGAGGAAGAAGGGCTTGGAAAATCTGATACTCGCAGGACAGATTGAGGGAAAGAGGAGGAGAGGAAAGCAACACGTAACATATTTAATCGGCTTGAGTAAATTGATAGTAGAACAGGGTTAGGGAGAAATAGTAAAAAAGAGAAAACTTATTAACTCCTAAGACAGGAAGATGTAGAGAGCCAAGATTGTCTGCATCCTGAAGGGAAACAGCGCGTAAAAGAAGACATGGTCTTCAGTAAATAGCAAAAAGACAAAACTGATTAAGGGCTACAAGGGACAGGAAGATGTGGAAGGCCATGAGGTGACATAAAAAAACGGCGTCGTTAATGATCAGGAAAAGATGACAGGTTGTTTCATGTGACCGCTAACTGACGACGCAGTATCAACGATCAGAGAAAGTTTGGTAAAGAGGTACAATTTCATCTGTAAATCTGCACATTATTTTCCAAGACACTCGCTTGGTGACGCTGTTACAGGAATTTATAAAGAAAGACCACCTCTCTCTCACACACACTTTTGTGACTCAACGAACACTCGCTGACACTTTTGTCATGTCGATGAATACTCGTTGTCACTTTCGAAATGCTCGTTATAGTAGAGACTTTGTAATCGCAGATACAACTATAGTAACGCCGTTGAACGATAGTGGTGTCAGACACTTTCGAATAACACTCGCACTTGCTCGATAATACTCGTTCGAATATTAACCACCGAATAGTAATCATTATAGAGAATAGTGTAGAGAAGAGAATAGCGATCTGTATATTAATAGCGGATAAAATCGAAATAGCGATCCGTATCGTAAGAGAGGATAGACTATCAGTGATCAATTAGACGTCACGCTACTTTCTATTTATGCGTTTTTCTCTATGGTCACGTGGTCTCTTTAATTCAATAATGGGATCGCCTGTGTTTGCTCTCTGGCGATCTATGTTCAAATCCCATTGTCAGCAGTGACACTTTATTCCTATATAACACACTTCCCCGTTTTCGTTCTAGAATGCTGTATGTACGGGACGTATCTCGTCAATTCTCTGGAAGTTTGTTTCTGTTAAGCTTAAACTGTAGCTGTGTGGCAGATTACACGCACATTTATTACCAGAAAAGCTTACCAACGTTTTCTTTACTTTGTCTGCTATTTTTTTTTAAGCATTTCACCCCAAGCAAGGCGGGAAGCCACCAGGACGCAAGGGCTTACAGAAAATATAGAGCGAGATCATATAGAAGAGGGTATGAGGAGAAGGGTAGTGGATAGATCAAGGCAACTGGAGATGTCGATTGACATTACATTTGAATAGCTGGAGATTATAGCTCTCAGGGAAACTGGAAAAGGGAAGGGAGTTTCACAGGCGAGAGGTGCGAGACATGAAGCTATTAGAGTAGAAGAGACGGCTACATTTAGAAGTTTCGACAGTGAAGGGGTGAGAGCGGGATGCCAGCCTCGTATGGCGCTTGAACTCATGACAAGCATATTTTCTTACTTCTTGAATTATATTCTTTACTAGCCGAATTACCCGCGCCTTTCTTCGTGTCACACATTTTTATTGTAAGAAAACTGGTTGATTTTAAATCATTGTTACAATTTGTCGAGAAAAATGATGCATTTCAATATTACTCAATGATCTTGCCGATGTGATCTCCATCTTCTGGCTTTCTCCTTCTATATTTTTGATAGGAGTCATTCCCTTGTTCAAATTTGAATTTAATCTAAATCAAAAGGAAAAAAAATCACTGGTGAGGGTGTGACCATGGGGCACCATTTGATCTAAATGAAATATACTTATCCAAGTACCCTGGGTAATGTAGTTTCAGATCTTATAACAAATTTTAAACATTTCACCTAAAGCAAGGCAATAAAGCCACTTCGATGTAGGAGTTTACTGAGTGTTACGGAATATGAGAAAAACTATTATTAAGAAGAGAAGACAATAAAATAATAAGAGTTAAGAAAACAGAATGTAACGATTGACACTGCATTTAAATTTTTGAAGATCAAAGTTGACTTGGAAGCAAGAAGCCGGGAGAGAGTTCCAAAGTCGAGAAATGCGAAAGAAAAAAAAAAAAAAAACTATTAGCATAGAACTTACGGTTACATTTAGCTATTTCAACTGTAAGATGATGAAAACTTGAGGCTAATCTATTTTCGTTTCTTTCCTTTTATGTGCCATGTCCTTTAAGGACGTAGGCGATCATGGCTCTCCACCTCCCTCTATCTCTCGCAGCTCCTACTACTGCGCTTAAATACCTAAAGTCTACATACGATAGAGGAAATGTCATTCCAATAATTGCGATGAAAGTATTTATAGAAAGGATACAAGGAAGTTACGTTACGGTGGTGGGAAAGCGACTAAAGATGAGATGACAGATCAGAACCAATAAAATTGCATATCGGTTCTGACCTGGAGTCTTAGCTTCATATATATATATATATATATATATATATATATATATATATATATATATATATATAATGTCTTACATTAAATGCACATGTCTGAGTTTCAAGCCGAAGCAATTTTCAAGTACAGGAATTATTATTTTATTTTGGGTTGACACCGTTTTTTTTTTTTTTTTTAATTCTTGTTCTTGCGAGAAACTTTATTTTTGGTGAGGAATATTATTTTGATAAATTATTTAAATGAATTGCAGTTTAATTTTGAATTAAAATTTACGCCCAGATTACCATTTAAGATTGAAAATTGCATCGGCATGAAACTCGGAGTTGTGCAATTAATATAAGATGTTATGTATATTTCTTAATATATATAATAACTACTCCATTATTTTATATTGAGCACTGTTTTTTCTTACACTATAGCGTATTTCTAGCTGTATGTATACGCTCACTCGTATACCTACCTATATTTACACATTCGGTTTATATATATATATATATATATATATATATATATATATATACTGTTTGAAAGCATTGAATTCTCACTGTAAATGTTGCATAAAATTATTCCGAAAATTTTCATCCTCATCATTAACAAGCCGTAACTTGTTCTTCTATAAATTGCTACGTCGTTTCACTTCGAACCTGTAGCAGTTCTTTGATACAGATATTTTGTAAGGGTAAAGAACATGATTCGACTGCGACTCGTCTTCATTCTGGTGCTTATCGAATGGTTTCCAGCCATGATGCATATCGGTTAGTAAGAATGGTAACAGAACATCAAAATATTACCCACAAATGTTTGGTAGATCTTCAAGGGTCAGGCACGACTGTTACAGCTCAAGATGCCAGCAAAATACGCGATCAGCCTGATCATGGAGATCATGAAATATAAAGCAACTATCCGTAATGATGATAATGCTACGGGTAATCATGGTCATCGTTGGTACTTTTCTGGGGAAGAAGGTAAAGTCGAGAGAGAGATAACCCGTAGAGAGTTTACGTTATTATCGACCCAAAGTTTGAAATGAACTTTGGTTCACATGCCTGTGTGACTGTGAAATAGATTTTGTCGGAACGCTGTTAAAATCACCTTGCGGAACATTACGCCTAATTTTGATAAGTTCCTTTGCAAATTTCATCTGACATCAAACGACTTATTCGATATCAGTAGATACTAGCCAAAAGTTGAATGCACACACACACACACACACACGCACACACACACACGTGTATGTGTGTGTGTGTATTGAAATACACTTAAAGAAACATACATACATATACTTCGTCAAATATGTATATACGTAGCTTAGATGTTGCACAAGGCCTAATGTAGGGGACACCCAGTGAGGTTCGAACTCGCTACTCAGTAGTAATTGTTCCAGCTAACCATTACACCACCTCGAGGTGCCTCGTCATATATATATATATATATATATATATATATATATATATATATATATATATATATATATATATATATATATATGAGTGTGTGTGTGTGTGTGTGTGTAATCGTCTTCCATGTCAATGCACTTAATCCAGTAATGAAGAGCTCGAACAATAATCAGTAAAAATTTAAAATTTAACTTCAGCTAATATGTTAAGCTTCAGATATATCGATCCGAACAAGTAATATTCCAATGGACTGGAGCTACATAATCATTTCTCATTTATATATTTGTTTGCGTGCGTAGTGTACATATATATATATATATATATATATATATATATATATATATATATATATAACCCCATTAACGAAAAAATGAAATAGATTTAAGAGATATTACAAAATTCAAAATTAACTCATTTTTATGCACAACATCGGCCCCATTTTGATTTATATTAATCAATCAGCGACGTTATTTATAAACGCGCTGATACTTTTGACATTATCAGACAACTACACGAATAATTTCGTTATTATTTACTTTTTTCGTATTTTTCCAATAAAACATGACCCAGTGCTCATGTTAGTACAGGGAATGAACATATAAGCAACAACGAAGTTTTATAGAAAATGGAAACAAGAAGGACAGAATTAACATCAAGAAAAGACAATTTATGTTTCTGGGGCACATATTGAGGAATGGAAGCTTAGAAAATTTGATACTCACAGGACAGACTGAGGGCAAGAAGGACAGAGGAAAGTAAGGTATAACTTGCTTAGAGAGCTTGAGTAAATGGATGGTGGAAGATAACAAAAAGACACAATTTAAAAAGAACTACAAAGGACAGGCGCATCGTAGTAGAATTAAAGAAACAAAACATTTATAGCAAAAAACAAGAAGGAAAATTAAATGTTCATTTAGCCAACACTATTCTGAGGTTTACTCTGTGTTTGTACATAAATAAATATTAATAAAAAAACAGAATTTACACCCTTTTGAAAATTAATTGAAAGAAAACAAATAATTCCCTTATTATTTACTTTTTTCACATTTTCCCAATGAAACATGGCCTGTATATTTTACTACTTCGTAAGCCCATTCTATGGATCTTTCCTTGCAAATTGACCACAGATTCTCGACTGGATTTAAATCGAGAGTTCACGAGCCAGTCGATTGTACCTTGGTTTGCTCATTGGTAAGGTTTGCCAGTGTGTTCGTGCAGCATTACAAATTCCGTGCTCTTCTTGAAGTAACGTCCATCGCAGACAATGGCCCTAGGACAACTAATCGACAGTCAAGACAATAGTGTCTGCGCGTGTTAAAAATCTGATGCAATCACAAATGACGCAATATTTTTCAAGGCCAAACAAATTTCATCATGCATCTTGAAAATAGTTTCATTTTTACTTCACACCACTGAAAATGATTTAATCTGAGGAAAAAATAGAAATCGATTACACCCTGTCACTCCAGTGGGGCTAAAACTGAGTGTATGATGAAAGAATGAAAACTAAACGGTTGTTTCAATTAATTTGCACAAGGGAGTATGTTTATCGGCTGCTATGAAACTTCTAGGGTCCCTTTAGAAAATAATCAAGAATATTTTCCTCCTTAAAATATATATGTTGACTACTACAAAATTATAGACATTCATAAAACAACGTAAATACTTTACGCTCTCCTTCTGTAGACACATTCTGTTTCTTCTGTCATACGAACGTTATTTTTTCAGTTGCATTCTAAAGAAATACAAAAATATTTTTTGTGAATTTGTTTTGTAGAGAATTCGCAACTTGCTTCTTTCAATTTGAAAGAAAACAAATACTCAATAATAACATTTCTTTAAATTTGGAGACACGTGTTTGAAGATTGTTTTCTTTGTTTTCATACGCCAAAATGGATACATATATATTTAAAATCCTTAATTTTTACTTATTAATTCGACATATATTTAGTTATTCCTTAAAAATAACGTGTAGAGGGATATATATATATATATATGTGTGTGTATATATATATATATATATATATATATATATATATATATATAGAGAGAGAGAGAGAGAAAGAGAGGAAGAAAGAGAGAGAGAGAGAAGGGGTAAATAAAATCAACGATCAAGGACTGCTTAATGTTTCGTTATATGTATCCTGTTCACGAATAATTTGTCGCAAATCTTCAAGGTTCATACTTTTGTTTGAGAATTTTCGACGATCTAGAGAATGTTTTTATAAGCCGTATCCTAACATAATTCACAATGCTAAATTTCAAATTATAATATTTACGACGTGTACAAGTAAAAATTGGATACATGTAAAACGGCTCCAAAAACCTTGATAGCATCAGATAATAATTATCTTAAATATACTCACTGTAATACCTTCCTACCTCTCAGATACCACAGACATAGCCAGCTTGACAGTGGACAAAGGAATATTGGACGGCCGTGGCTCAGATATAAAGACAAGCTGTCAATGTCCCTCATAGTAAGTTTGGGCAAGCTTCCCTGGATATATATATATATATATATATATATATATATATATATATATATATAATTTCTTTTGATTTTTCATTTGTTATAATTTTTAGGTTGTATCTGTTTGTAATAACTTGCTGAATGCTGTTGACAGACATGTTGCTCATAAGCCGAGTGAACAGGTAGAATGATCCTATCTATACCTCCTTCCATTGAAAAGGACCAACGATGACTGAGACTACCCGGAACTTTACCATTTTTACGGCTAGTTACTTTAAAACTTTCTCCTTGATATCAAAAGACATATTTGACATCAGGCGAAACTCACCAAAAGGTTTAACACACACCACCACACACACACACACACACACACACATATATATATATATATATATATATATATATATATATATATATATATATATATATGGTTATAGGTGTAACAGTAAAATTGTTCAAATCGTGTAACGTTCATTACACAAAATGTTTAATATCTAAAAAAAAAAAACACTAAAGAGGTTTTCCCAGCTTTTCAGATAAGACGTTTAGCCATTGCGACACTATTTGTCGTAAGAATCACTGAAAAAACTATTTGATTGATTCAGCTAGAAAGAGAAATGATTAAAATCGTTTTGTGTTAGTCCCACTATGTCTTCCCAACTGAGTAATGGTGAGAGGAAAAAAAGGTCATTGAGACCTTCAGTACTGGTTCTAACATCCATATTCTGGTTTCCATCTTCAAAGTCCATTCAAGACCCATCAAAGAACGGTGAAGAAGTTTAAAAAAAAAAGAGGGAACAGTAGAGAGGAAAACTGGACCAGGAGGTTACAACAGCTAGAGAGATCCTCATTTCAACTTAGAGCTAAGTACATTCTTATTGCTCAAAGGAGAGTCCAATAGTTTTATAAAAACCTTGGAGGACTCCAGTAACATATCTTTAATCATTTCCAAGATACAACAATTCAAAGCTAAAACTAACAATTGGAAAATTTTGCTGTAAACGATTTTGAGAATTTTGGTGACATATATATATATATATATATATATATATATATATATATATATATATATATGAATGGACATTGAGATCAATTCCCAGCTTAAACGCAATTGTCAGATCATGTGCACATGGCTAGAGGATTGCGTTTAAGCATGAAACCTACTGTCACCCCTGGTTGTTCATCTCAATGTCCATTTTTATATTTACATACGCTCTGTCACTAATATTGAGCACATTAACCCATAAATATAAAATACCTTTAAACTATATTTTTATCATATATAGTAACTTTCGGATGGAGTCTGTTAAGTTTGTGCGTGTGTTTTATCAATCAAAACATTTATCTTCAAAAAATTACTACATCCATGCGCAATCAAAGTCCCATTGTATGACCATAATGGCATCATCTACATTTAAACTAATGGTGTTAGTATGGGAAATCCGTTCAGCCCAATTATTACATGTCCCATGTAGAAAACACGATATTTAAACAGGTCTGTAAACCTAAAATATATGTCCGCTACGTAGACAATATTTTTATTTTAGTGAATAACACAAAAGAAATAGATACTCTTAAGACCACATTTGGAAAAAAAACTGTCCTTAACTTTAGCTACGAACTTAGTAAAAAAAAACCCTTTCGTAGACGTTCTAGTAGAATACAGTAACAAGACTTTACCACCTCATTGTAAAAAAAACAAACTTACTAGCAGAAACTCTTGCCGCCTTAACTTTAAGAGGGAATACCCATTCAGATATAAAGTAACAGTGATAAAAACTTCCTTAAAAGAGCACATCAGAATTCATCCTCTCGTCTACAATTCCTTAAAGAACTCAACAATGCAAAACAGACACTAGTTAACAATGACTTCCCTAACCACGTTATAGACCACCAAATTAGACTATTTTTCCCCAAAGTAAATAATAATGATAGTGAACAAACCTTCAAAAATAAAATATTTTCTACAAAAACCAAATGCACATCAACTACAAAATAAGGTGAATCATCACTTAGAAATATCATAAAGAAATACACTACCCCAATTAAACTGAACAAAAATCAAATTAATTATCTAGTACAAAAAATTTAAAACATCTAAAAATAACAACACAAACGAAAAATCAAAATTACAATGAAACAACATTATCTATCAGTTCAAATGTTCCTGATCAAATCGAATTCATAAATAATTACATTGGTCACATTACTACATGCCTATCCATACGTCTTACGTTACACTTATCTGACCACAGCTCTATTAGAACCCATTTAATCAAACACACAAACTTACCAGACTCCACCCGAAACATACTAGTAGAAAATACAAACATAATAATCTCACGCACGTGTAAAAAGGATTAAAAATAATGGTAGCCTTAATAATAGAAAAGAAAAGGCCAACATTCAATAATATTAACTACGAACACGGCCACAATGTGTTAACACACAACTCATACACTCAGTTAAGAAGCAATAAATAAATAAATAAAATAAAATAAAACCATCCTTGAAAATGGCTAAAATTATAGCCGAAAGCGCTCGAAACACTCGTTCGAACACAAAAAGTAAATAAAAAGCTTAATCGCAGTACCTTTTCTGTCGATTTTAATGAATATATATATGTATATATATGTGTGTGCGCGCGCGTTCGTGCGTCAGTGTGCACGTGTGGGTTATCATTTTGGCCCTTGTAACCAGTTAATGGAAGGCAAAATGTTTTCCTAAAATGGCTAAAATGTATCAGGAGTAAATACTTGTGTCATCAGCATAATTACTGAGTTCAGAACTGATGACAGCAGGAAAATCTTTGAAGAAGATAAGAAACAAAGTTGGTCCACATATAGGTAATCCTGAGTATGACGATAAACTACATCTGGCAGCACGGTCTCTCATTGGGAGATTGGAGATTTTGAGGAGAGTGGAAACACCTCTTTATTGCTGTTGTTTGCACCTGTTCGCGTCGCAGCTATGGAAAAATAGTGAACATCCAAATAAAACCAAAACAAATACTTTTTTATAGTTAAATGGCCAAAAATATCTAGTTATACTAAAATGGCCAACAATAACTATTTCCGGTAAAATGACCAAGAACATCTGTAATTGAAAGCATAGAATTGTGTTCAAAATATATTGAAGAGATAAAATTATGTTCGAAATATTTAGATTTTGGCATTAAATGACCCAAGGAGTTTGATATACCGCTAAACAAAATCAATGTTTAAAAAGATTTTTCTTACACAATTTCTTAAGAAAGATTGGATCAATCAAAATGTCGGCCGGAGACATCATAGCCTGCCAGCTTGCGAATTAGGTCTGCGTACCAAACCCAAGTTTCGCAGTTTTTATCTGAAGCTTGATATACTCTTTCATTTGTTTATCTGAAAAGAAGGCCGTGCAAAGTCAAATATATAAGCAGCGGAGCTTCTAGTCTACACGTGATACACGCTTGGGTGATCATCTATTTTTCGATACATAACTGACGAGGCAATAGATTTTTTTTCCGCAGTAGTATGCCAATTCATTTTGTGGCTGACTGGTTGCCAACCAAGGCTAAAGAAACCAGTATGTTATGCTATTTAACCCATAGGTGGGAGAAGAGATGGATTCATAGCTTTTCCAAGACTATTAGTCTGAAAGTGAATCTAATGAACACGACTGGAGTTCGCACCCGAGGCCGATATCCATTACGCCATTGTTACTCAAAGTGGTGGTCTGCGGACCAGAGACGGTACGCGGACCATCAGCTACCGGTACGCGGCCAGTGCCCAGACCATGCGAAAGAATCATTTGAAGCTTTTTTTTTATTACTTATGTTTTGACATTGAATTATTTTTTTGCAAAATAAGTGGAAGATAAAGAATAGTCAACATTTTTTATATTCATTATATATATCGTTTCCGGTATAAATTAATATTACCACGAAATATTACAGGGACGTGACACATTGAGAAAAAAAATGGCGGTCCGATATATCAGATACTTTGAGAAGCACTGAATTACACGACAACACACAACATCCTCTAGTACTTCGTCAAAAACAGATAAAAGACAACGATCCCAGGAATCAGAAGTTTCACAATTTTTTTTTTAAAGAGAAAACAATGTATAGGTTGTAAAGTTTGAGAGAAGATGGACCAATTTAGGAACGCCTTATCTTTGGACAATTGCAGTGATATACATATATATGCAAACATTTTGGGAAATATATAAGTACGTATATTGGTTATGATGGATGATATATATTTATGGGAGTATGTGGATGAAGCTGTGCAAGTATGCATGTGTGTGTGGCTGCGGATAATTGGAGATTGGTTGATAGAAATGTAAGAGACTGCGGTAGATAGAAAGAAAAGAAAAGATTGAGTTAGAAGGACAAATAGGTTGATAAATTTCTTTATTATATTAAAACATGCGTCCTTCTGTCTGAGGTGAATTCAGTCAGCAAAGTCAATCAAATTGAAACCAACTGATTCGCAGTTGGACAATTACCTTCGTTCTAGCAAAGTGTTTTCAGACACGGCTGTCTACAATTTACATTATCACGAAGAAAAGAAATTAAATTAAAATAATTGCACCGTTTCACTTCGCATGGTCCATGAAATAAAATAAAAAAATTCGTGACTTTTCCATTTCATCTGATCAACAGTGGTACGAAAAAAGAGTGTTTTCTAGACGAAAGTCAGTTTCTTTCTAAAGGTATTGTTGCGTTCCCTGTATGTGTTGAATTTCTAGCGGAAATAAATTCAATGTATTATTTTTGGAAAGTCTCTGAGATGTGAGTATATATATATATATATATATATATATATATATATATATATATATATATATATATATATATATATATATATATATATATATATATATATATATATATATGTGTGTGTGTGTGTGCAACAATCACTTTATAAACCTTACATTTTAACGTGTATAGAGAATGAACCTATTTCATCAGAAAAGAAACTTGTAGATGTATTTCAGAAATAATTTTTTTTCAAAATTGTCCTATATATTTAGCATTCCGTCGTTTTTGCATCCAATTTCTATCTATCTATTTTATCTATCTCACTCTGTTCTTATCTATCTATCTATCTATCTATCTATCTATCTATCTATGCTTAAAAGGAAGTCACCTGGAAGACCTCGAAGCGCTAGATCTTATGGGTCATGGAAGACGTTATAATTGATCTACAAATTGTTTGTCAAATAGAGGCCACAATTTGTTTGATGTCATCTATCTATCTATCTATCTATCTATCTATCTATCTATCTATCTATCTATCTATCTATTTCTGTTCATAGCTATCTATCTTTCTCAGTGTGTTCATATCTCTCTCTCTATATATATATATTTTTATTTTGAACAATAAAAATATTAAAAAATTAAAATCTTCAGACACACTGGGTTGTGGATTAATATTCTTTCGTTTTTATTATTATTATTTCATTTAGATTCCTCGACTAGTTTCGGCCAACATGGCCATCATCAAGAGAAAAAAATTCTGCTTGCTGGTAGCAGTGAACTACACAAATGAATGTCTTGATGGAGAAAATGAACTTTTGTCTGTAGTTCTCATTTGATTTTTATTTTTTAAAATCTTTTTAACATGAATTTTTTAACATTCCTTGTGTTGGTCAAACAGTCTCTTTTTAGTTGTTATTTGAGATAAGAGC
>CAHIKZ030004513.1:2012500-2032500 GCA_903632075.3 Acanthosepion pharaonis | reverse complement strand
ATATCCACACTTACACTTATATATATATATATATATATATATATATATATATATATATTAGGGAGCGTTGGCTTATAGATTTCAAAATACTCAAAGTGATCCTTGTCACGTCTAGAACTCTTGCCGATCCTAAAATTGATAACTCGAGAAAACTCATTTTGACATGGGGGTCTCGAAAACAGATTCTGTGCTGTCAAGTGAAAAAGTCTTGTCTGGGGACAGAATGCGAGTCGAACCATTTTCAATATACCGCCAAGTAAACGATGACTTGAACCTCTGCAAAGATGGCGTCAGTCTGCTAACACAGGACACGCGTATTGCACAAAGGGATCCATTGGCTGACAAACAATAAGCCAAAATCAAATTGTCAACCAACGCTTCCTGAATTAGTTATTGATTTCAACATCAGACGAGGCCGACGCTTTATGACCATTGGATATTTGACACAACTTAGATCTTTTCTTTATTATTATTCAAAATTTTTTTTATATATTACATCTATCTATCTATCTATCTATCTATCTATCTATCTATGCTTATAGCCGTATCACATTGAAGCTGGTTTTCTTACGATCATCGAATCTAAGAAACGTCGTGTTTTATCAATACTTAGATGGTTGATAGGAATATCAGATGTTGTAATCTTGGATGTGGGAGTCGTGTAATGGATAACGACTGGGTATTGGAAATCGTAGGTCGAGCACCATTTCCCGTAGAGTTCTTTATATTCACGTTTGCGCGCAAATAATCTTAGGAAAGGTAGGAATCCACCTCTTCTCTCTCACCTATGGGTTAACCTGTAGTATTCATATCAGCGAATCATCATTATATTTTTAAAAAAACTACACTCACGGAGTTGGAAATAAACAGGCAAGATAGCGATGTAAGGTAACACAGATTTGACCTTACAGGATAAGTTTGGCTGGTACTAGACATCCATTAATTTAAACAGGCCAAAGAGCGCTTGGCCAGTGTGGCTTCAAACTGTCTTATGTGGGAAAGCCCAAAAGACGATAGAGGACAGCGCAGATTATGATTTAGTAAGGTCGATGATTCTGAAAAGTTATGAGCATGTTCCTGAGGCGTACCGCCCAAAATTGAGCAGTCATAGAAAAGCAGAGGCCTAAGCTGATGTGAAGTTTTTAAGGCAGAAGGAACATAATTCTAATAATGTGGATAATGAATATGAAAAGCTTAGACAGTTAATAATTGTTGAAAAGTTCAAGAATTGAATAACCGAGGAAATTAAAGTCCATATAGACGAAAAAAAAAAAAAAAGAAACTGCTTATGAACTAGCCATATTAGCAGACGAATATATCGTCAACCCCAGGAGGAGAAAAGGTAAATCTAATGTAGGAATTCAGAATCCGAGTAAAGTGAAACACGCAAGTTATGAAAAAAGGGAAGACACACACAATCAGTTACATGCCGACCGACAATTGGGCGGGAAAATAAACCGATGACGTGTCACTACTGTCGAAAGACAGGTCATGGTATCGCTAACTGTTGGACGCCGCAGAACAATAAATTAAATGGCTCAGTACTGAACAAGCCGTAGGGAGTTATATCGGCGAATGAAATAAACATATCTAAACCATTCATGTCTGATGGACATGTTTCTTCAGTAAAGGATTATAGAAGACAAAGGCCGATTCGAATTTTGAGGGATACCGGCGCGTCGCAATCACGTCGCAATTGCAAAGTTATTTGCCGGGAGGAGAGAAGACAACCACCGGTAGGCGAATAAATATTAGAGGAGTCGGAAGCCAAATTGTGAACATCCGGCTATGTAAAATCAACATAGAATCAAACGTAATATTACCGTGGGTATAGTAAGCAAACTTCCCATCAACGAAGTGGAAATGCTATTAGGAAACGATTTGGCGGGTAGAAAAGTGATGACCTCTTCTCCAACCTAACCTAGAAAACAAGTAAGAAAGAAAAATCGCTAGCAGGATATTTAGGAATAAGTAAAACCCACGGAAGGATGTCTAGGCATTTTTATTGATCCGGAATCAAGAAGGATGTAGTGAAACTCTGCAAAAGTTGTCATATATGTAAAATGGCGGAAAAGTCAGACGACAAAATTGCATCTGCAGCTTTTTCCAGTTTTTGAAGAACTCTTCAGTCAAGTAATTATAGATTGCGTAAGTCCTTTTTAGATGACCAAATTAGGTAATAAGTACATGTTAGCCATAATGTTTGTGTCATCAAGATTTCCCAATGTCATTCTATTGCGGAATAATTCAGCCAAATATATAGTGAATGCTCTCACTAATTTCTTTACTAAGGTTGATTTACCTAATATAATATAATCGAACCAAGGATTGAGTTTCATGTCAAAGATATTTCAGAAAATAATCAAACAACTAGGTATCACTTCTATAAAAGCGAGTGCTTATCATCCACAATCACAAAGAGCTCTCGAGAGATTCCACTCCACACTAAAAATATGATGAGGATTTATTGTTTAGATAACATGAAAGAATGGAACGAAGGTATTCCGTTCTTAATGTTCGCACCTCGTGAATTAGTAGAGTTATCCCTAGGTTTTAGTCCGTTTGAACCTGTATTTGGATATTCGGTACGACGTCCATTAAAACTGATAAAGGAAAATGGTTAAAAGATGATCCAATATCTATTAGATTATGTGGAAAGACTCAGGAGACGAATCTCGGAAGCGAATAAACTAGTTCGATAACACCTCAGAAGTGTTCAAGACAAAATGAAAAGAGAGTTACGATAAGTAAACTGCTGAGCAAAAATTCGAGATGGGAGACGATTTTCTAGTTTTATTACAGACAAATAACTAGCCGCTTAAAGCTAAATTCGAAGGCACATACAATATTAGGAGAAGAATAAGCGATCTCACTTATGTAGTGGATACATCTGATCGCAAAAAGAAGACAGAGAGATGTCACATAAACATGATCAAGTCATGCTACAGAAGGACAAATGATAAACCCGTATTTGCCATCCAAAAATCTTATGGGGATAGACATCCTAAGAGGAAAATGGAATTCTACATAGATAGAGATCCTTTATATAAGCTTCAGAATTCTGAAATATTAGCAAACCTCGATAGCAAGTTAGGACATTTGTCCGACACCGAGAAGAAGGAGTTATCTACCCTTATATCGGATTACAAGTGTTTATTTTCCTAGGCAGACAAATATAGCATCTCGAGGTGTAGATGTAGATGTAGGAAATGCCAAACCAATAAGGCAATATCCGTATAGATTGAATCCCCAAAAGGCAAAGCTCATGAAGGAAGAAATCCAATATATGTTAAGAAATGGAATTATCGAAACATACCAAAGCGAATGGGCTTCATACGTATAGGTAGTAAAAACCTGACAAGTCGATGAGATTTTGCATGGACTATAGAAAGGTAAATAAACTTAGCAAAACAGATTCCTAACCTATTCCTAGAATAGAAGATTTTATTTACAGAATTGAATAGAGTAAATGTATCACGAAGTGTGATCTTTTAAAAGGTTACTAGGCAGTACCATTAACTGATGGGCCTTGAAATAAATGTTACTACTATGCAGGCATAACACAACTACATTTAATAAAAAAGGCAAGCATGAAAAAAATAGCAAAAACTAGACAACAAACCCTTCGGACAATAGACACAAAGGACTATTTTCCGCACCCTTACGCTAACCAAACGGAAAATTTAAGAGTAAAAAAACTCAATAAAAGTTCCTAAACATTTTCCTTATCATATTCAGCGATATATATATATATATATATATATATATATATATGTGTGTGTGTGTTTGTCTGTCTGTGTGTGTACATATATATATATATATATATATATATATTATTTATTGGTGGTTCAAAACTTAATGATCGCCATAAATAGACAAAATTTGTCATTATAACAATTAAAAAAAAAGAAAAAACGAACTGGCTAACCGCTTCGAACTTCGTTCAACAGAGCTAAATCGCGATTAATAAAGGTATATTCACGAATAAAAAGATGGACAATATGTAGAGGGAATATATATATATATATATATATATATATATATATATATATATATATATATATATATATGCCCGTTGATGGTTAAATTGTCGTCTTTTTGTATTTTCATTTCACACATGTCGACTAGACAGTATAGCAGGCTCTGTTGGGTATCGTCTGTGAGAAAAAAACTACTATGATGCAATTCACTCCGACGGAAATTTTGGAAACGGCATGCTGTAATGCATGGGAATCTCCAATACGAACATTTTAGAGACTTTGGGTGTCAATCTGAGGACAGTGCAAAGGATTCGGAAAGAGTTGGATGACGTAGCCAGTCAACATCATGCTGTTTGAAGTGATCACAATTGACAGCGGCGTTATGCCTTCATTCATCTTCCTACAGAACCTCAGACTCAACACAGAGGCTTACATCGAGTGATTTGATGAGGAAGTAATGCCATGGGTTAAGACGGTGGCTGCTGGAATATCCTATGTCTGGCAACAATAGTCTGCACCATGCTACACAAGTAGGAGAAATTAGTCATGGCTTTCAGACAATTTTTGCGACCAAATCATTCCTTAAATCTGGCCCCCTAACTCCCCAGATTGCACCCCCCCCATCTGATTATTATGTGTGGTGCGCAGATGAGCGAGAGACCAACAAAACTTGTTTTAACACCAAGGATGAAACTGATTATGACAGCATTCACCAGTTTAAACAAGGTGACCGTCCAGAAGAGTTGCAGGAGATTCCGAAGTCGTATGAATGCCGTTGTTAAAGCCAATGTCGATTTTATCTTATTGCATAAATTTACTCGTTAGTTTTTGAATATATTTTTGTGTAATTTTGGTAAATATATCTGTTAAAATGAGATGTCAGTGTTATTTTCAATTTTGCGTAATTTAAACTACGCACCACACACACACACACACACACACACATACACACACACATATATATATGTATATATTACTTTTTGTATTTATGTATCATTCGATTCACTCTAGTTCAGTATATAGATTTTGATTCATTATAGTTAAGTGAATGAAAAGCTATATAAACTTTAGTATCTATCTATCTATCTGTCTATCTATCTATCTATCTATCTCTGCCATGAATATGGTGTTGAAGCATGAAACTGTCACCCACTTGGTGATGACCTCAGTGTCCACATATTTATATACGTTCTGTTTCTGATATTGAGCATTCTGCACATAAATATATCTTACAACTATATTATATTTATACATTATATTATTATTCATGTCGTGATTTTTGTTGTTTGTAATATGAAATCTATAATAAAGAATCACTGTATCATTATATACCATTTTATTGAAGATTATCGTGTGATAGACGCGGATTTTTTTATTTATTTTAGTCTCCCTTTGATTTCTGATTTTTATCATTTTATACAGTTACAATTTTGTTGGATCAGTAAAATGAATCATGTCTCAGCGTTTACATCACGCGCTTCATATCTACTGATCGACTATTAGGCATACGCACATATACACACATAGATATGAATAATATCTGATAGATAGATAGATAGATAGATAGATAGATAGATAGATAGATAGATACGAACAGACTGGGTGACCTATGAGTATATAGATATGAATACTCGGACAGTAAGCTAGCTGCTAGCTGCTAGCTAGCTACATAGATATGAACAGACAGAGCTACATAGAATATAGAACAATACAGAGATAGATATGATATATAGATAGATATGAATAGTCAGAGATATATATATAGATAGATAGATAGATAGATAGATAGATATGAACAGACAGAGTTATATATATGGATATATAGAAATGAATAGTCTTTGATAGATAGATAGATAGATAGATAGATATGAACAGACAGAGTTACATATATGGATATATAGAAATGAATAGTCTTTGATAGATAGATAGATAGATAGATAGATAGATAGATATGAACAGACAGAGTTACATATATGGATATATAGAGATGAATAGTCTCAGATAGATAGATAGATAGATAGATAGATATGAACAGACAGTTACATATATGGATATATAGAGATGAATAGTCTCAGATAGATAGATAGATAGATAATGGACAGACAGAGCTACATATATGGATATAAAGATATGAATAGTCTCAGATAGATATATATGAACAGACTGAGCGACATATATCGATATGAAAAACTGATGAGATATATCCACTTAACTGTTTTATTATTAGAATATGAAGCACCACCTCCTATATCATGATCTCTAGGGTAGAATTGACGTTTGATAGCATCTCTGGTGTAACGGAAATAATATTAGATATTTCAGCAGTAGCACAATATTTATGACATTTTTATTAAAAATATTTCCTCTTTTTTTCGACCAAGAAAAATGTATCATCTCTTTTAGAACAATAGGTTGATAGAAACACAAATATACTTAACCAGAAAGGATTTGTATCTGTAAAATCTCCGATTCCTCAATCCGAGCCGTTATCCATTACTCCAATGAGCAGGGAGAAAACGGAGAGCCGAGTTCGAATTCCAGTTAAATCCATTCATATACGTGCTAATAACCTTGGGAATGGTATGAATCCTTTTCTTCTCCCCCCCAGCTATAGGTAAATAGCGGAACAGACCGGGTTCTATAGCCTTGGATGGCAAATGGTCTACCGCAGAAAGAAATGGTAACCTACCGCGCCAGTCATGTATCGAAAGATACATGATCGCCTACGCGTGTATTACGCATAGCACACTGACTGATCTGTAAAATATTTCGGGAGAATCAGAAATATTATTGGGGAAATGGAAGCTTGAGTCAGTGTGGTTCGTAGACAAATAAGGTCGGATTATTGGTTTCAGTTGGATACCTTTCGGCTAGATAATTTCTTTTCGTGTGCCGTGTCATTTCAGGGCGTAGCCGATCATTGCTCTCCATTCCTTCTTATCCCCTGTGGCTTGTAGCTCTCAATACGTTTCGTCCCTTTGCCACCTCCCTCAGACCGCGTTCTGTCATCTACTTCATTAAGCCCGCCAGGTATGTCATGCATTGCTTTCTCGTGTCTCTCTTTCCTTCTATTCGACATGTAAATATCAGATTCTCCAGGACCCCCTTTTTCATTATATGTTCCAGAAACTTCAACTGCCTCTTCCTGATCTTAACTATAAGCCTCCTCCTTGTTTCCAGGACCTCATCGTTGCTCACACGCTCGGTCCATAATATTACCAGCATCCTTCTGTAGAACCACAGCTCCGTTGCCTCGAGTCTGTTATTCATCTTTCAGGAGACTGTCCAACATTTGCTGCCGTAAAGGAGGACAGATGTCACGTAAGAGCTCGAGACTCTTTTCTTTGTTACCAAAGAAATCCTCCCTGTCTTGCAGATTTTGGAATGCGTTCTTGGCCATCCTCAATACGTCGTCGGATCTCAGTGTCACATTTGCCGTCCTCTGTCAAAACCCATCCCAGATATTTAAACTTCCTCACCTGCTTGATTTTAGTGACCCCGATCTGCAAATCGTATTTGGGGGCTCATCTTTTTACTGATGACCATGCATTCTGGCTTCTTTTATGCTTAACTGTTATATTAAACAGGCTCAAATTTTCATAATTTTCTGAAATCAATTCCAAAAGAGTTCCATAATTCACACCGATTGGAACCCTGACTTTTCGTCTAATCCATATCAGATATTTTAATGTCTTATTTATCTTTTTTCTCGAAGAAACTTATTCAGTAACTTGGCAAGAGGCTCAGTTTTCTTGATTATTTTTGTTTATCATACCAATTACTTAAGATAAGCAATCGCAGAGGATGATAGCTAAATCAAGTTCTAGGGTCCTCCGAACATTAGTTCATTAATCGGATAAAGAATATATCATCTCGTACAAAAGATATTCTCTCATTTAATGTACGACTTTAAAAGATCTCTACGCTTAAATTAATTTCATTTGAAAGGAAACGCGTAGATTTGGTGTTTTCTTGAACGTACTTTGAGTTCCAGAAATACTTCACCTGTGTCCCCTCGCCAAAACAGAACGCTGATTTGTTTCAGAGAAATATTCTATGATTTATATTTTGGCGATTATATCAACGATAATACGCCAGGACACAACAACACATTTATGGAGGTATAGCGCTAAGTCACGTCTATTCAGACGAACTGGGTGACAACTTTAGAAAAAAAACAACACCTAAGTATATACTTAGATCATTTTGTAAATATCTATGTCGATGATACTACTACATAGGCGCGGGCCTCTTAATGGTCAAAGATTGGCGACCGATCTCTCTTCCGATCAAACTACCCAATGTGGTAAAAATTGGCTGGTTACTTTCAATGTCTCGAAGTTCAAGCTAGTTAAATTCCACTATCGCCGATCTAAGCCCAAAATACCACCAATCCGGATGAATGGAGGTTCTCCCGGTGAAGCACCGTGCCTTGAAAAACTGTTGGACCTCAAATTCGCACTCGATTTCAATTGGAACTCGTACATGGTACAGCCCCTTTATCGCTACAGTAAGTACCTGGCCCCTCTTGCTATCCTCTACCTGTACAAGTGCCAGATCAGCTCAAAATCGGAGTATTATTGTCATATTTTGGTGAAAGCTGCCCAAGTCCCACTCTCCAGCCTTGTCCGTGACGAATTATTCTCCGCCTTTCCACAGGCGGGATGTGGCAAGCCTCTATCGCTACTTCCACGGAAAGTGCTCGGTCGAACTATATTCCCTGGACTGGCCGAGGCAAACCTTCACACCAAGAACACGCCATGCTACTTACACTGTAGCAAACGACCCACATTCTCTCCGGATGCCATTGGTGAGAAGCAAATTCCACTCAAGCAGCTGCTTCACGCAAACCAGTGCCCCGTGGAACTTCCCAACAGGAAGTTTCCCCAATTATTACAGTCTTAACCTGCTCAAGGCAAGAGTTAACAGTTATCTTCCACTTTTATACACACAAACGGCATCCTAACGTAACTACCTCGAGTGGCACCCGATCATTGTAAAGCGTGAACCTCACTGTAAAAAAAATCTATCTATCTATCTATCCATCTATCTATCTATCTATCCATCTATCTATCTATCTATCTATCTATCTATCTATCTATGTGTGTGTGTATGTGAGTTTGTGTATGAGGGGGTTTGTGTGTTTGAATTATAATTGAATTTCTCTAAGCTGCGCAGCGGAGAACCTGGCCGATCCATCCATTTGTTGAAGACGGAGAAGACATTGTGAAAAGTATTGCAAGGAAATGCTATGGAAAGAAAAGACGAAGTTTCGATCGAAGAACTCCGACCGTTTTATCCTTTCATACGGATTCATTCATTTAGCAGAGACCCCGTTTTTGTTCTTTCTATTTCCACTCATCCAATCACACTCGCGCTCGGAAAGGATTTGAAAAATCTCGGCCATGAGAAGTCAGGCAACTTTGAAAGGATGATGCCTTCTCGTTAATTTGATTTCCGGAAAACCTAGTTCCATGCGTCGGAATACATTGCCTCTCTTTCTATCGTTTCAGATATTAAACGCTTGATGAACGAATAGGAAATCCAACGCGAGGTTGTCGGTTTATTGCTCAGCAAATAATAACGTGAAGCCAGAACCATTTTCCATAATCAAGTCAATATATTTTACTTTTGGGCATCGAAATCAAAGGGAATTATATACACACTGAAAGTCTTTATAATTCAAATTGCATTTCGTTCTAATTTTGGTGTAGCTTTGGTCATACCGAAACACTCTGACTGATCTTTTCTAAGACGTTCTACATGTATTTAGGCAAAGACAAGAATATTTTTATTTATTTATTTCGAAAACATTTCAAACCGCGTTGGTCAGAGATTAAAAAAGAGGTAAATATCGAATTAAATTCTTGCATGAATTGATGCAAAGCTGGAATATGATTAAAATATCTTGAGAAAGAAATTAAAAATAATTCTGCAAATATTCACTTCAATCTTATATGATGGATAAAAATATAGATCAGAAAAGATGGCGTCAGGTTACAGATATGTTATGAAAATAAGCGTGTGTTTATAGACGGATACCGTTAGATTATCAAAAGATGATAGCATAATCGTAGATCATGAAAAATGCATAAGTTCATAGAATGATCATGGTAATGAACTTATGATTAAAGAATAATATCACAAGATCATCTGAAGATCATAGGAAAGTAACGTAAATCATAGTTAATGATAGCGAAAGATAATAGACAGGAGACTGTGTAGCGTTATATTCACCAAAACCATGAAAGCACCTGACATATAAAGAATAAGAGTTCGAACGATTATTGGAACGAATTCATATAAATTGATAGAAAGCTTGCTTGTAAATATAGATTGGTTTGGAACACGGTCAAAATATTGCGTTCTCATGAAAAATCGATTTCTGTACATTTAGAATGATATGCAAGACAATTATATTTATCCTTTCACACCCAAGTAAGGCGATAAAGCCATTAAAACGCAAGCTGTTACTGAATATGAAAGGAACTGAGAAAATGTATTAATGGGTAGAAATGAACAGAATTTTAAGAGATGAGATGACGATTCTCTTTGCATTGCTGTTGACAGGAAATAATAAAAAAAATTCCACAGGTGATAGGTACGGCATTAGAACAAAACTTATCTGTACATTTAATAATTTCAACAGTAAAAAGAAATCTAGCAGCCAATTTAATACTGGTTCAAATTCATGAAATCGTGATATAATCATTTTAACTAACTGGTGTATGAGACGAGGTACTCTCCGATCAATAATATTCATGTTTCGCTGTTTATTAAAATCAATCCCCCAAAACAAGATATTAATTATTTGCCCGATTCCAGCCTTACCGATTATTAATCTGGGAATAAAAATTCACTCCCGCCTATTTCAACACCACGTTTTAACCAAGTCCCGAGAAAAGCTAATATTCGTATCAGGAAGACTATTTGTCTATATTTCTGAAATAAGTTATTGTAATTATTTACATTATTTACTATTGTCCTCATCTTTATTGCCATGTTCACGACATTTCAGTCGTTGTACGCTCCGGCTTTCTTCAGGTGATTGGAAATTGAAATATCAGGTGATTTCTGAAGAAGGGTTGGATGAAAATGGTCCCTTCAAAACTGATTCTCAACCGTCGTCCCGAAGCACACTATTGTGCCGTGCGATCGTTTGTGTGTATGCGTGTGTGTGCGTGTGTGTGTGTGTAAGTAGTAATGGTACAGCGTTATTATTTAAATAAATGAATAAGTATTCAACTTTATACCCTACATTAGTTAAAAAGGCTTTATCAGTTTTATTGCAAATTTCTAATTCTTGTCTATATGAATTAGGCTTCTCAACCCTAAATAGTATCTAATTTAATAAGCGAGAAAATCTAAGCCCAACTGAAGAAGAAATGGGGGTCTGCTTATCGCACATTCGACCAAATATTAAAGAAATCGCAAAGAAAAAGAACGCCAGGCAAATGTTTCACCCTAAATAAGCTGCACAAATAGTTAAATAAAAACATTGCAGTAAGTTCATATTTGTGTGTATATTTTTAAATCTATGGTTTATTTCATAACATTTAAATGTAAACCCTTTAAAAAAAAAAATTGTTAAAGTGTGCCGTGATCCTATCATTTGCTTTACAAGAGTTCTTTCATATATATATATATATATATATATATATATATATATATATATATATGAAAAGAACAGTATTTTCAACCTTTTAAAGCAACGGCACACGTAGGACCAAATGATAGGATCACGGCACACTTATATATATATATATATATATATATATATATATTTGTTGATTGATGTGAGTTTGTTAGCTCTATCTCTGATATTGAGCGCTTTCTAATAAGTACCATGCATATAATATATAAATGATTATATATATATATATATATATATATATATATATATATATATATATATATATACACACTTTTCATATTATATATATATTTATTTATATTTATACTCACACACACACACACACACACACACACACACACATATATATATATATATATATATATATATATATATATATATATATAGCCTTCCGCTAATTTAATTTGCTAACCTCACCCATTAAAAATATACTCTTCCGCAGCATGTGCTAACCTCACCCATTAAAATCCTAAACACTAACCGTTTAAATCCTATCCCAGTGTAAAACCTAATTTTCTATGTCTTACTAACAGACCTCGGCTGATGAAAGCTATAACGGATACTTATTAATCAGGTTAAGCAATCTATATATGAAGCATCAATTTGTCTACACAAGTGTCCAGCAATGAGACACCATTATGTCAGCAGTTATTTCACGAACGGAGCTTTATGCCACTTTAGAGCAACTATATTGTTTTACTCAAGACACAACATTGCTGCTAGGCATAAGCAGATTGATTTTCCCTTTCCTTTTAGAAAATCATCATAGCACTGAAAGTACAAGCTGCGGTTTGATATAATAAATAACGACACTAAACATTACATTCATAGCTTTTACCAATTTTTGAGCATTTTATTTTAAAGATAGTCCAAAAAATGTACAGAAATACCAAATTTCTGTAGGCTTTTGCTTACAAAGTAACTTCAAAATTTTACTATTTCGAGAATAAATCCAAATAAAGTTGAAAAATTGAATGGGAAATATATTCAAATCAGAATTCTAATTATGAATCACCACAAGTAAAATATGCATTTTTTTTTACTGTATTCCATATGTAAAAACTGTGTAAAATATTATAAAAGGCTACTCAATGAATAACATTTTCCAGATCATTTCTTAGATTATAATTAATAGAAAAACATATATATATATATATAAAAACATAATACTGCTATGTACAAAATAAGAGAAAAACATTTTAACTTTGCATTGTTTATTGAAAATCACAAAAAAACTACTGCACTGTATAACATTATATCATAATATAGCTAACTTTTTCAGTATAATTGCCCTTTGAAGTAAATGAAGGTTTTAGTTTATAGCACAATGATTTAGTAATAATCTGCTCGTGCTATGCATCTTGTCCATATACAAATTGTGAAACCATAGTAAATTATAAAATTCATAAGGCTAAGGCTTTCACTGATCCCCAGAATGAATTTTGAACTTAAACTTGATCTTTAAACTTGTTTCCTCAAAAAAGCTGTGAAGATTTGGAAAAGAATATTTTGCATCCCTATTTAGCATGCCAAATCACAGCTTTCAAATTGTGTGCAATATCACGGTTCCAAAATCGACCGGCCTTACTGCTACGGTTGCACAACTCTTACGACCCTAATTGCCTTACGGAAATAGTGAACGTGTGATCGGGATTACATCGTGTATAGGATTTTATCTGAGGTGCTCGTTTGGCTTGTTTTCTTCCGGAGTTCACATGATTTTTTTTACTTGGATCTTCACCACAGTTTTCAGAAATTCAAAGTGAAATGGGGAGTTTTTGATTTGCACCTGAAAAGAAAAAGAGGCAGCAGCAAAGTCAGAATTTCTCAGTCTTCTTTTCTCTCTCCGTGATACTTTATCTGTGTCTTCATTTCTCGCTTTCTCTCTCTCACCCTCTCTTACCCTCTCTCATACACTCACTTTAATTCTCTCTTTCAATCTCTATGTCTTTCAGAGTCTCATTTTAACGAGAATAAATCACGTTGAATGAATAAACGCTAACTGCATTTCTAAATGGGACATAAGGTTACGGCGACTCAGAATTGCTAATGGCGTAAAACGTGAAATGAGGTGGGGGTCGGGGTTACTTGTGGACATCAGATGCGTCTGTCATTTTTTTTTTGGCTTCATCTAAATGAAGCTTTCAGTCGTGTACAGTTATCAGCTCATTGTTCTCATGGAAAATATGTTTCGAGTATATAATCGTGTGACGACACACACACACACACACACACACACACACACACACACACACACACACGTGTGTGTGTGTATTCGATTGAGATTGCAGAGAGAAAGGTGTGATTTTATAAACACTGGCTTCTGCTGCTAATGCAATGCTCTTCTACTCGTATCGAGCTCTCCTAGCTTGGGGTAGAATCTCTGATGTTAAATCGTTCGAGTTTCGATCCCGGCTTGAAGCAATCGGATGTCTAGCCACAGTGAAGAGCTGCGAAACAGCCTGTCTGTGCATGACTATATATATATATATATATATATATATATATATATATAAATATAGATAACTAGACTCGTTTCGAAAAACCCTCGAATTTTTGATTTGCTGATCAAATCAATCTCGAGGGAAAAAAAGGTTTTAAAAAAAAAGAAAAAGCTACAAACATGAACTTCTGCCGACAAAAAAATCGCACAGATGCAGGTCTGAAGCCCAAAGAAAAAACCCCGATACGAGTAACAACTAACTAACAAAAGAGCTCAATACAACCGTAGAGCTGACCTAGATACAAACTTTCCCTGATGATCCGTTTAGGTGAAACCTAGGTAGGTTTGTCTGGCTCACTAGGTGTATCTAGTATATATATATATATATATATATATATAGTCAAAAACTTATTTTAGCCGACGTGTTTCGTCCTCTGTGGGAGTTTTCAAGGCAAGTATGAAAAATTTATTTTGTAAGAAGAATTTATATACAAAAGCAAAAATGTTATTGATTTTTCAAACTTTTTGGGTACAGGAACGCTCGTAAATATTCATGGCATTGATGAAAAAGCGATACAAATCATTGTCAAATAAATGCTAAAAATTTTGAAAAGCCAATAACATTTCTGCTCTTATTTACACTATTTATGTTTTTCGGACTGTTCTCCTCATTGTCATATTCACGACGTTTCGGCCGTTGTACACCCCAGCCATCGTCAGGTGAATGGAATTTCGAACTGAACATTTTATTTCATCCACTGGAGTAGATTGTTCTAATTCCACGTGCCATGCCTCGTCTGGATGTCTCAATATTTCTCATCACCCTTTAACTCAGCGCTTTTATCCATTGCACCTTAAGAACACATAACCCAGTAGATAAAAGCGTTGGTTGAATCCGGTGACTTGACTCTAAGAGTTGTGAGTTCAATACCCGGCTACAGTTGAGGGGAAAAAAAACTTTGGAGAGTTGAGTTAAAGGGAGATAACTGATACTCGGACGTCGGACGAGGCGTGGAACTAGAACAAATTAAAAGGTACGATTTTTTAATTTTAAATTCATTTTTCATTTAAAATATGTTTTTGGTATATTCTCTATCCGATTTCAGTTAGTTTCTTTTTCTTTTAGTTTATATTTCTAACCCTTTGTTATTAAATACCTCAGACTGTGATAAAAGTAGGTCTTCCAAGAAAAAAAAAACGTTGTAAAACCGGGACAAAAATTTACTTTGGATGATCAAGGCACTCACTAAACGTTTTCGTTTTAGTGGTTTATTTTTCTCTTTTTATCAGAGTAGCTTTTTTATGCCAAAATTGTGGCCAGTTTCCTTATAGTGTGCAACCAGCACATTTGATGTATTATTTTGTAAAATGTCCCACTTGTGTTCATATAATCTTTTATTCAGATTCCTTGAGGTTTCTCCTATGTATTTTCTATGGCAATTATTACGGATGATGGAGTAAACTCATCCTTCAAGCTTATTTCTTTTATTGTTTTAGATCTACCAGTAAAAGATTTTATGTTGAGTTTAGACACAGACACACACACATACACACACATACAACACATAGAGAAACAGACACAGATATTGCATATCTGGGCAGTAATCTTTCTTTTATACATGTTTCATTTAAGGCTACGAACAAAAATTGATTTATACGTATTTTTTATTAATTTTGCACATTGGAATGAAAATAGAGGGCCCGAATAATGTTTCTCTCAAAGGGATTGCAGAGGAAGAACAAAGAGGGTGCTATAAGGTTAAACGCTGATTGAAGCGGGAAACTGAGAAGAGCCAGGATCGAGCTCGTTCTTAAGAAACATGGGGCATAAAACACACACACACACACACACACACACACACACACATATATATATATGTGTGAGTGTGTGTGTGTGTTTATGTGTACTTGTATGTGCATGCTTGTATGCGTAAGCATAAGCATGTGTGCGTGTATATGTTTTAATGTTCACTTTCATAAATATGAGTGGTTAGGTAAAATTATCCGTCTGACAGTGAGTCCTTTCCCGTTTGATCAACTAGTCAGATTCTTAGACATTAGTAGGATCGAGAACTTTTTAGTAAGACTGCCATATACAGAAACACACAGAGGCGCACACACATATGTATATATATTTGAAAAAGAATCATATATATATATATATATATATATATATATATATACGGGATAAAATTTCCTCTTTCCACTAAAGTTATTTTCCGCATCAATAATCTCTGTTTTGGGACACTTCCTGTCCGGTTGTCCGCAGCTTATCTTCCATCCAGTGCCAAGATCTAAACACACAAAACGCTAACCATTTTTTGTTACTTTCAGACTATAAGGAGCCTCAAATCTTATCGATTGATACTGCAAGACATTTTCTACGATTCAAGATATTTTTCTTTTTTCTGTTTCCCTTTGGTAACATAGTCAAACGAAAAAGAATTATTTCATGCTTCTCTAGATATATAAGAATGTACAAATGTTTGTCTTTATAAATTCGGACAATTGGTCATGTGATTGATTGGTCACGGTCACTGTTTTCTGTTGACTGTGAATATTCGACCCAAAGTTTCGATTCATATAGCTTTGTGCAGCGAGTCTGATTCAAGTGACTGAACATTATTCTCACTCGATTTGAATATTTTCTTGCGTTTAAACAGTTTCATTTTATTTCTTTCTTTTTAAAAAGGATAATCGATGCCTTGCATGTTTTAATATTTGACTTGACAGAAGAAAGACGATATTCATGCTGGATGTAACAGCTTGCTTCCTTAAGAGCAGTTCGGCCAGAAAAAAATATTGAGCATCAAAACAAAGCAACTATAAGTTCCTTTAGGTCACTTATCTACTTTTTGACGATGGCAAAATTGACATAGGGTCGGTTTAATATACGCCTCCTCACGCATGCGTGGAGGAAGGAGAAAACATGGGTCAGTCGCCATCACTATTTCCTTTTCGCGGCGCCCAGGTATCAGGGATTGATTCTGATATGTCCTATTTAAGTGCAATGCGAAATATGTTCAGATAGTTATTTACTAAGAATAGTCTAATTTTGGTACAAGGCCACGGTTATGAAACTCCTAGTGTGTATCCGTTAGGTACCTATTCTTTGGTAATGGACTCTCCCATAGATAATAAGTAGGAGTAGCAGTGGCAAGTCTGGCAGAACGGCGTCTCGCGGTCTCTGACTGCGCACGCCTCCTGTCGAAAATCTCTGCATTAGCAGAGAGGAACCCGACGAGGCTTTGCCGAAGGGCAAGTTTCGTCCGGGGAGGTAGACAGGGCCTGAACCCGTTAATCGGCTTCAAAAGGCTATTTTTTGGCCGAGCCTACGGGCTCAGGAAACCCACAATAAAAACCGGCCTTTGTGCCATATTCTTTTCCGTGGGTGAAAAGATAAATACCGGACGGCGTTTCGCGGTCTCTGACTGCGCACGCCTCCTGTCGAACTCTCTGCGTTAGCAGAGAGGAACAGAACGAGGCTTTGCCGAAGGGCAAGGTTTCGTCCGGGAGGTAGACAGGGCCTGAACCCGACTAATCGGCTTCAAAAAGGCTATTTTTTGGCCGAGCCTACGGGCTGGAGAAACCCACAATAAAACCGGCCTTGTGCCATATTCGTTCCTCGTGGGTGAAACGATAAATACCGAACGGTGTTGAGCCGTCTCTGACTGCGCACGCCTTCTGTCGAACTCTCTGCGTTAGCAGAGAGGAACCCGACGAGGCTTTGCCGAAGGGCAAGGTTTCGTCCGGGGAGGTAGACAGGGCCTGAACCCGTCTAATCGGCTTCAAAGGCTATTTTTTTGGCCGAGCCTACGGGCTCGGAGAAACCCACAATAAAACCGGCCTTCTGCCATATTCGTTTCTCGTGGGTGAAATGATAAATACCGAACGGTGTTGAGAACGTCAGTCGAGATTCGGACATTTGAAGTACCAACCATCACAACTAGATTTGCTGCGTCATTGACTATTATTTTCCAAGTTCCTAACGTTTTGTACGACTTATTAGAAATACAAGCCTCCACTGTGAAAATACTCCACAACAGTATCAAACTTAGCATTAATATTCTACCCCGAACTAACACCAGTCACGATGAACTGATGTTCTCTCGAGAAGGTCCCGTGCCTCGAAAGGATATTTGGACTCAAATTCACACCTGAACTCAAGTGGAATTCCTACGTATAATTCATTGCTAAATATACAGGTAGAATGATTGGCTGCCTGCACCACTCCAGTAAGTACCTGAGTCCGCATGCTATGCTCTAATTTTATAAGAGCTAGATCAAGCTGAAAATTAGTATTTATTTCCATATTTGGACAGGAGCTGTCCTGACCTTACTTTTCAGTCTTGATAGAGTTAAAATGTTCTATATGTCTTTGCCAAGCTCTCACTTAAGGGCGGGATGTGGTAAGTCTCTCAATGCTTTATTGCTACTTACATGGAAATTGCTCGGACGAATTGCATTTCCTGGTTCCACCAGGTCAAACCTTCATGGCGAGGATCCGCCATGCCATTTACATAGTAGCACACAACTCTCATTCCCGCCGTATTCCATTGGCGAGAAAGTAAGTTACACTCGGACAGTTTCTTCCCGCGAACAAATCGTCTTTGAAAGAGATTCCCAAGAGGATGTTTCCTCGATTACTACAATATTAACCTTTTCAAGTGTAGAGTTAACCATTAACTTCCCCCTCCTATCTATATAAACTACTCATTATCGTAAACCCCTCTACCTCAAGTGGCCCCAAGCCTTGTACGGGGTGAACAAAAATAGACAACTTGTTAGTACCGTTTATTGCTGTGTACAAGTCGAGTTTTCAAGCGTAAAAATCTTTCCAAAACTAGGGGTCGACATACATGACGTATTATTTTTACGAATGTAAACAAACGCCAGGCAGCCATAGTGCTCAATTCACTCCATGAAGAGCGTTGAGTTGGCGAAGACGGCTGCTGTTTAGAATTACAACAGTGCTCAACCGAAAATATAATCATGTCCATATGCTATTATTCCACTACTAAGTCCCCCTATCAGTAAATAGCAGGACATGCTGGATTCTATAACTTTGGATGTCAACTGGTCTCGGAGAAGAACAGTTCTAATTTCAAATCCTGCGGAGGGCCGTTTGGGGACCTTGTGTCACGTGGTGCAAAAGGTCTCTGCATTCGGCTCCTCAAAAAGTGTGGTTGGCTCTGCACAAAGCCTCCATCACTATAATAAGACTATAAAGCCACTAAGATGCAATGTGCTCAAGGGAGGGAAATAAAATGAAAAAAACTTTAGAAGGAACCAGTAACATAATCCGAAGGAAGAAACAAGTGAAAAACCTCTGCCCACTTTTCAAAACACCGGAGTGAAATGTGAACTGAATGATAGGGGAAGATATCTACTCCTATCGATTAAAGAAAAAAAAAATACAATTTTAGAGTTTAGTCAGAGACTTTAAAAGTATAGAGTTGGATGTACATTTTGGAAGGAACCAGAAACCCAAGTCTAAACAGGAAACAAGGGATATACCTTTATATCTGTTCAAAAAACTAGGGAGAAGTGTGAACCTGACGAATATCAAAATCATTTATATTCAGCTACATATATAATATATAAATGTAATATCTGAGTATTTGTTGCTGTTATTTTACGCAATACAAGGCCCAAGAGTCACTCAAGGTAGAGGTCTACTGATTGAAATTATAAGGGATAAGGAGGAAAAATGTAAAAGTGGATTATAAGGATGCGGAGAATAGCCATCGGTTGACTCTGGACATAAAAAACCGAAATTGTAGTTGTCATGTAAGCATTTGCATGGGAATGCAACTCAGATCATTTTGCATAATACTTTATTCTTAATGGATACTGGTATTTCAATACACACCTCTTTTTTTTTTTTAAAATATTGTATTACGTCTATCGGCTTGCGCATCTG
>CAHIKZ030004513.1:2002500-2005000 GCA_903632075.3 Acanthosepion pharaonis | reverse complement strand
TACATAGTTGGTCAATGTAGGTGCTTACTGGTCGACCAACCCGTCTTGCCCTTATGTCTAGGTGTCCAGAGCAGTAGCCCATACGCAAGTTCTTATTCAGTGTCTTGCAAAGTGCTTTCTGCGTTCACGCAAGACTGTAGAAATCACGTATGATTGCAGAAATATCAAAGGTGGTTCTACAGAGATGTGTTTTAGTTGAATGTTACCTCCAACAGTTGTCAAGTATAGCTTTGAGTGTCCAGGTGTAGGTGCCATCAAGCTTAGACTCAAGGTTTTTAGCTCATGTGCGAAAAGTGGCTCTATACATTGAAACCGACAGAACGCGAAATAATATATGTTTGAGCCTATCGGAATACGTTTAATCAATAAGCATTTATAAAACTGTTAAATACCTAAATTGATAATAAATAATATATATATATATATATATATATATATATATATATATATATATATTTTTCTAAGCATTCGATGATCATAAATATATAATATATTATGAAATATATATATATGATCGAAATAAAAGTATAAAACTTAATATTACGAGACATTAAAAAAAAAAAAAAACGGGTGAAGCAACCGGTTTCGCACCCGCTCTTCAGGCTTCAACGGGAGATTTAAAATTGACACAGGAAAATGTACAATAAAAGGAATTGTAAAAAAAAACAAAAAAAACATATATGCAAAAGGAACTAGAGACAATTGACAGCATATTTTTTTTCATAGAAAATATTTGTAGAAAGAGAAAGAGAAACTGTTGGATTACAAGTGATGGTTGAATTTATGTATTTCAACTGTAAATTAGTGGGACCAAGATGATAATCTAGTAACACGCTTAAATTCATGTAGTCGGTGCACCAGGGTAAAAAACTCGTCAGAGTAGTTGCGATGTGAATATTTACATAAATTACAGAGAGAAGCCACTCCACGCAGGTGAGAAAATGACTGAAGTCGAAATGCCAAGTCAGAATCGATTGCAATACAGATCCTACTTTGAATTTTTTAGGCATATCACGAGCACCAGGACCAGATATGGCTGCAGTATTCAATGCACGAACGAATGGTAGATTTGTAATTGTGCAAGATGGAAAGATTTTCTGGCACGACAGATGAACCCAACTTTCGAACTTTCAACTTTCCAGTAAATGTAACTATTGATTCGATGTAGTCGTTCCACTTCAAGGCAATTGAAACCTCAGGCCAAGAATGCGAAGAAGTTTAGCTGACGGCTCTACAAGTGATAGAGTAAATTTAAGCTTTAGCTTTCTACTCTGTTTTAAATTAATTAAATTTTTTGTTGATTTAGATTTAGTTGTAACAAATTTTATGTTAAATTTAGATAAATTCTTTTCAATTGTAGTTGTGCGAGAGTTGGTTGGTATAACATATATATTCTTTGGGTTTGTTAGATTGGTCGAAAGAATTATTTGTTCACAGTAATGAGTCTAACCATAATTTTCATTTTAAAAATCCTACTTTAATTAAAAGAGAAGACAATTTACTAAGACGAAAATGTATGTAAAATGCTTCAATCGTTAGAGCATCCACAGTAAGTTTACGTCAAGCTACTGCCAACATTTAATGTTTCTTATCAAAATTTTAAATTCTAACAATATGGGATACTTAATAACAAAATATTATATAGGAATAAAGTGTCGCTGCCAACACTTGAGTTTGAACATAGATCGCCAGTGAGCAAACACAGGCGATCCCATTATTGAATTAATTAAACCACGTGATCATCGAGGAAACGGGTATTTGTAGGAAGTAGTTGACTACTAACGATCCTCATTTCTAGTCTATTCTCTATATTATACGGATCGCTATTTCTACTCTATCCTCTATTACTATACGGACTGCTATTCTCTACTCTGTTCACTATACTATTTCTCTATTCAGCTCTCTACACGGTGGTTACTATTCGAGCGAGTATTATCGAGCAAGTACTATTAGTGCGAGTGATATTCGAAGGCGTCTGACACCAGCATTGTTCAACGGCGTTACTGTAGTTTTATCTCCGATTACAAAGTCTCTACTACAACGAGCATTATGAAAGTAACAACGAGTATTCGTTGACATTACAAAAGTGTCAAATGAGTGTTCGTTGATATCAGAAAACAAAGTAATCTAAATGAAATACTAGAGTGTATGATCAAAACACATTAAAATAAAATTTTAATTTTAAATTTCAGCGTACCATCTCCTTCACATGCAAGTGTAATCGCATCAACGTAAATGTTATTTAGTCTGATGAAGTCCTAAAGCACGCAATACCTCACACGAAAACTTTTTGTCACTTTGCCACACACACACACACACACACACACACACACACACACACACACACACACACACACACACACACACACACACACACACACACACGCGCGCGCGCGCACACGCACGCACATACACATATAATTTATTCGAAAATTCTAACATAAATATGTTATAAAATCACTACAAAATAGCAATTTTTTTCAACACTTCTGGTGTCTTA
>CAHIKZ030004513.1:1995000-1997500 GCA_903632075.3 Acanthosepion pharaonis | reverse complement strand
CAACAATTACTATTAGATTTCTCAGGCACCTATCTAGGTAGAACTTAGTCGTTCGGTGGGTAATAAAGACATTGTATTTAACAGTTTTAATCATACATATTATAAAACCCAGGTTGTGTGTGTGTGTGTCTGTTCGTTTATATATTGGATCGGATTTCCTACATTTTTCAACAGATTTTAACAAAACTTCACAGGACTACGTAAAATTACCTTGCGGTGGTTCTGACAGTGCCAAAAATTGGAAAAACACAATTGTTTTTGCACGAAATCAATTTGAAAACACGATTAAGAGGCATTAATGAAAGGGGGACAATTCATATCGAGTTATACTTATTACAAAACCCAGGTTGTTTGTTTGTTTGTTTGTGTGTGTGTGTGTGTTCGTTTATATATGGGATCGGATTTCCTACATTTTTCAACCGATTTCAACAACACTTCACTTTTTTTTGGTTTCTTATTGTCTTGCACACTTTTTTCTTTATTTGTACATTCAGAATGTTTTAAATTCCATTTACACGACACTTGTTTATAATAAAATTCTATTCAATCGGTAGACTCATAACGATTGAAAACAATGTTTTTGTTTGAGTTTGGGTTTGACCAATTCGTAAAAAAACAAAACAAAACAAACAAACAAAAAAAAACTAATTAAGACATGCGTGTCCGTCAACCTTAAACAATAATCTTTGTAAATTTATTTTTCAGTCTTTATGATGGTCGATACTTGATCTATCTCTTACTGTTACACTGTTTTGGGAAACTCGAATCATCCTTAGCGAGACGAAACACTGGCTCCAACCGAGAAAATAAAGCCGGGTGACCCGTAATGTCGGTGATACTCAAGTCGGTTAGCAGAATTTGCGATTAAATGGGGGTTGACGGTTACAATATATCATCCATCTTAGATTTATGTTCAGATACATACAGACATATTTCTTCCAAGCGACCATGTTCCCATTTTGTAGGAGATATTGGAATATTATTAATTAGTTATCTACTAAATGTAACTTAAGAGACCGGGCGCTGGCCAAACATCTAAACTTCCCTATTGCCAGTACATAGTTACTTCCTATCTTGGCTTCACTGCCTGCTAAGACTAAAAACCACCAACTTACATACTATTTACCCGTAGTTGGGCATTGAGACGTGAATTCATACCTGTCCTTAAAGCTTTTCTGTAAAGTGACAGCAAAAAGTATCGTTTGAAACCCGAACTTCGATCACCGGTTCCGTTTTCATGACGATAACCGCTATGCCACTCTACACCACCATAGGCTTAAAATATCCCTTTCACTAAAATGGTTCTGAGAATCTAAATATATATTAGCATATAAACAAACTTCACAAGACACTATTGTTTTAATATTCTGAATTATACATCCAATATGGACGTCCGATAAGAATCAATAATGTGGCTAATAATAATAAAGGTTGTGTACAAATATATAAAAAATATAAATAACAATGAACAATGAAATTTCTATCAGACGATAGAAAGAAAATAAAAACTAAGAAAGCTAGAAAGACCTATTGCAATGTAAAAAAAAATCCAATTGGGACACTGAAGATGTCTTTAAATAAATATGTATTTTAAAAAGTACTTAGATTCAAATCGCAAGAGAGAAGCAGCACCAGACGAGATGTTAAATGATAAGACAATATAAATCTCGTTTCTAAATAGAGAGTTCAACATGAGAAGTACATGTAAAAGAATAAAGTGTATTCTTTTTTTTTTTTGTTCTTTACGACAGCAAAAGCAAAACATAAAAAGGACAGATTGACTAAGAGAGGTTAAAGTACCATCCGGAAATACCGAGGGAGAAAACGGAAGGCGGAAGAAAAATGTAAATAATAATAATAATAATAATAATAATAATAATAATACGTAGTACAAATACCTAGATACATAACACTCAGGGGAATAACAAATGCAGACGCTGCGTAGCCGGGAATGTGACAATAAAACATAATAATAAAATGCAGTAATTTTTCTTAGAAAGTATACAAAAAATAGACACTATTGGATAGGAATTCGGATCCACTGGGATAGTTAGGAACTCTGTCATTTCACCATACAATCAGAAGTAAATTTACAGTGCAGAATCTGTCCCAGAGAATTATAACACAAAATCTTCTAGAATTTTGAAATAGAACCTCGTCATCTCAAACTCAGAAAAAAAAATAGTTTGGCGATTTCACTGTTCCAGCAAACAATAGAAAGACATTTTAAAAGAAAATCTGGATAAGTAACAGGAAATTGCCAGTGCCACATGAAGGCGAGAGATTTTGAGTCAATCCTTGTTGGAACTTTGGACACAATCCCAATAAAAGACAAATGAAAAGATGAGAAAAACATATTCGATAGACTTGCTCTAAAAAATAAAGTCGTATTTATGCAATTTTGCATTTGTACTACCCGATCCGCGACAGAAAATAATGGACTCCTTAATAGTTCAATGGTCCAAAGAAATACAATACAGCACTGTGGCCTCTCTGATTT